>CM028138.1:588405000-588630000 GCA_016271365.2 Neoceratodus forsteri
AAGGTACCAGACAAGGCACATCTTGTCTGATTGTATGAGGAGATGACCAGGGAGGATGAATGAGAGTAGAGCCTGAAAGGGCATAAAGGACTGCTCTCAGTTAGAGCACATTTCTGCGCAGGTCTCGTTCGAACTTGGACCAGCTGCTCTGAGTCCTGTGAGATCCTAGATGGGTACCCCAGCCTTCTCCTGACGCATCTGTCACAAACGTCTGAGAGGGTAGATCGACGCAGAAATGAACTCCCAGGCACAGGTTCTCCTGAACCATCCACCATTGCAAGTCCCTGATCATGGGATCTGATACTAGAACATCTTGGTCTAAGTTGTCCCTGGTTTGGTCCTATTGAGACCGAAACGTCCATTGAGAAAGCCTCATACGGAACTAAGCAAGTGGGATTGTCGGAATGGCAGCCGCCTTTAGCCCGAAGAGACAGAGGACTGACCTAGATCAGACCCTTCTGCGACTGGACAGAAGATGGGCCTGGTTCTGAAGGGTGTCTACCCTGTCCGGAGGCAAGGCAGCTTTGTCCAGGGTAGTGTCCAGAATTGCCCCTCATAAACCGGAGGCGTTGGCATGGGACTTTGCCTGATTGATGTTGATACCCAGGCTGGTAAAAACCTATAGGGCAAGGACAAGAGTGCAGGAGTTCCTCCCTGGATGGGGCTGCCAGGGGCCAGTCGTCCAGGTACAGGAATACCTGTACTCCCTGGGCACGCAGGTGGGCAGCTACACAGACAGGCATTTGGTAAACACTCGGGGGGCCGATGAAAGACCAAATGGGAGGGCCTTGAATTGGTAGTGGTTCCCCAGAAAGCAAAAACGAAGGAATCTGCGGTGGGAAGGGCGTATGGGGATATGCAGGTAGGTATCCTGCATGTCTAAATCGCATAGCTACTGTCCCTGCCGAATAAGTGGTAGAAGGCTCTGCAAAGAGAGCATTCTGAAGCGTTTGTACTCCACGAACATGTTCAGGGAGTTGAGGTCTAGGATAGGCCTCAGATCTCCAGTCTTCGGAACTAGGAAAAAAATGGGAATAGTAACCTGTTTCCCCGAAGATGGGTGGGAACTGGCTCTACTGCCGCCTTTGAGAAGAGGGAGATGACTTCCTCTAGGACCAGAGGAAGGTGTTGTGGGGAGTAAGACTGGGGGGGTGGTCTTCATGGTGGTTTCTACAGAAACTCTATTGAGTGTCCTGCTGATATCAACTTGAGTATCCAAGTGTCTGAAGTTATCCTCTCCCAATCCAGCAGATGGGAGGAGAATCTTCCCCCCTACCAGTTCCTCTGGAACCTCCACAGGCAATGAGAGAGGCAGGGAGTCAGGTGGTGTGGGGCAGTGCAGCAGCCGAGGCTCCCGTGGCTTTTTTGCTGGGGGGAGTCTTGGTTGTTGGAGGGGCACGAAATTTGTTGCAGTTTGCGCCCTGTGTTTTTGTGCCTGTTGGTTTTGGCGATGAAAAGGAGGTTGCTGCCCTTGAGGGGACCTGTACACAGTCTGGACAGACTTCAGTGCAGTAACCTTCTCCTGCAGTTCGGTAATGATGTCCTTGACATCACCTCCAAACAGCACCGAACCCCTGAAGGGAGCATCCTGAATAGCGGATTGCACTTCAGGTACAAAACCCGACACGTGGAGCCAAGCACGACACCGTAGGCCTACAGCGAAAGCCAAGCTCCTTCCAGTTGTGTCCAGTGCATCGTAAGTGGCACAAAGCATGTGCCAATAGGCCGAGCGAGCAGAACGGACAAGATCACCCACTTCCTGTTTAGTCAGACTCAGAAAGAAGTACAATTTTGATTCCACCTGGCTAAGGACGGTCTTCTGGAAAGCCCCCATATGTGCCACACAGTTAAGGGCCCGAATACCAAGGGCAGAAGAGGAACAGATCTTCCCGTTCTGGTCCAGAAACTGGGATTCCTCAGACGGAGACGAACTGAGGTGTTTGGGATTGGCGGAGCGGCCGTGAACGTTGCTGATGACAACCGAGTCCACCTTGGGGTGACGGCTAAGAAAGTCTACACCCTCAGGAGCCTGGTATAGCCTGTCCACCTTCCTTGGAAGGGGGGCTAACGCAGAACGTTGTTTCCAAATAGTGGAAACAAAGATCTGTGTGAGGCTCTATCCAGGGTGGGATCAGCGTAGGAGCGGTCTCTGGCAGATCCAGATGGGGGAGTTTTTTTACGTTGTGGGTCAGGCTCCACGATTACCACTGATGTACTTCCAGGATTTTCCTCAATAATTCCAGAAAAAAAAAGGGGTCCTCCGAGATCCCTCGGCGAAGTGTTCCGGTGTGGGCTCGCCGGGGTCAGGCGTGGCGGAGAATCAGTCAGAGGCAAAAGTTTCTGATGAAGGGGGAGGGACGGCTCCTCTGGGGAGTTCCCTGGGTCACGTATCCTCCCCGCCTCGGGCGCCAGTGGGCTCTCCTCTTGTATCGGGTAGAGGGAGGGGTCTCCAGTCTGATGTAGGGGATCCTGTATAGGGTCCGGCATCGGCAGACGACTCTCAACCTCCCTGATGAGCTAAACCTTGGCCTCAGCCCACCAGGAGGCCAAGGTCTCCTTCAGATCCGCCAGCGGCTGAGGAGTGGGTGGCAGAGGTGGAGGGGGATACGGATATTGAGAGTATCTGTCCAAGGAGTATCCTTAACCAGAAGGTGGGTAGTCAGCGTCGGGTACTGCGGCACCAGATATTGTGGCATCGGGTATTGTAATGTCGGGTACCCAGGCGCCAGTGGCTCTGACGGAGCGGAGGGACCTGACAGAGACCCTGCTAGCGGGCCAGACAGTGGGAACGTTGGCTCCGCGGGCATCGGGCCCGGCGTGGGTATACCTTTGAGAGGGTCCGAAGGACCTCACGGAGGAATAGGTCTATCGCCAGATAAAGGGACGCCAGATGGCGTGTTGGCCGGCGTCAGGACCAGCGTCTGAGGATCCAGCATAAGGGGTTCCAGCACACAAGGAGGATTCCCTGACGGAAGCGTCCAAATATTCTCGGTGACGACTGAGGAAGGAGGATTATAATCCCGGGGGTCAGTCGAGGAGACACGAGACCTCAGAAGGCAACGTGGTGAGACGTTGCGGAGAGCCTGGGGTGTCATTTTGATGAGGTCTGGCACAGGCTTCTTGGTCGGGCGGGCGTCAGTGGAACCAGCATCCGACTTATCAGCTGAATTCGGGCAAATGTCGGAGGAGCCGGCATGTGACTTATGGTATTCCCTGCCCGAGGAAGGCCGCCAAAGGATATGGTCTTGTCGGGAGGTGCTGGCTGACGCTCCCCAAAGGGAGTGGCGACTCAGCAGCCTTGTCCAGGCAAGCGTCGGTGGTTAAGACTTACCGGACCCGTTCTGACTGGAGGGCCGCGTAGAAGAAGTGGTCTTCACAAGAGCGGAGGCCTCCTTTGCCCCAGAGGTTCCCGAAGGGCCCGAGCATGAGCCAGATGGGAGGGGGCGATGCCTTCTTGGTAACCACCAAGATGGCCATCATGAAGCAATCCCCCAGAAGGAATGTTACCTGGAGTGCCGCGACTCTGGCCAGAGTCACGGCTGCTGTGGAAGCCGGTTCCCGCTCCCGGTGCTTCTCCTTGTCACGCTTTTTCTTATGCCCTTCGGGGGAAACTGGACGCCTGCCTAAGTTTCTTTAACTCTTTTTCCATGGAGGCCATTTTCTTTTTTTAGGATATGGGCTTCCAGGGACTGCTGCCTTCTCTTGCGGGTAGTGGAGTTGAACTTCTGGCAGTGCTGGCACTTCTCCACGGGGTGGTCTGGGCCCAGGCAGAAAAGGCACAAGAAGTGGCCGTCCTTGTGTGGAAGCTGAGAACCACATGAGTCGTACTTGTTTCTATGCAATTCAGAGGGCGTCTGGGACTGACGTACACAGGTGTTTAAAAAAAAAAAAAAAAAAAAAATAAAATTAAAGAAAATGGGTGAAAGCTTCGAAACTTAGGAGACCGACGAATGACTGACTAGCACTGTTCTACCGTGAGTAACTTTTCAAAAGCTGGGACGGCGGGAAGAACTGGAAGGCAGGCGTGGGGGACTGCCCCTTTTTACTGACGTCGTATGATGCCAGTCACCTGACGTGGCGGCGGTCCCCCACCAGAGACTGCTAGCTAGAGATTTTTCCTGTGGGGTCCCGACACCTGGCGGCTTAGTCCTATTTGTGAATACCTACTTCAAGAGCCCTCTCGAAGTAAGATCAGCTGTTTTCTGTCCTGTCTGTGGTCCTTAGTAGCTGTCATGTAGTAACTAAGGGCTCGTTTGACATCCAGACTGAAGTCTGCACTCACCTGAAATAGAATGTTCAGTGAAAGACACTGGTAGAGTAATGGACTGGTTTAAAAAGGAAATCAGAAACCACCTTGGGTAGAAGTTTCCTGTTTGTTCCTAGGACTACCTTGTCTCTATGAATTGAAATGTAGTCCTGATCAATGCACAAAACACAGGTTACTCACCAGTAACAGGAGTTCTAGGAATGGTATATGTTGTTCATCCACACTTATTGGCAGGTTCCTTGCCGCTTTAAATCTTGCCGGAAGGTCTTCAAGCTGGCTCCTCCCACCTACCCGGGTGGTAAAACTCTCGGTTCCGCCCCATGACGCCAGATCTAGCCCGCTGGAAGCCAAGTTGTGCGTCGAAGCCAGGGAGGTCGGGTGGGTTGTGTGGATGAACAACATACATCAATCCTAGAAAGTACAGTTACTCTTAAGAACTTACCGTAACAGTAGATCTTTGAGAGAGGCTCTTGCAGTAGGTAATTACATATAGGACTGACGTCGGCAGGATCCAATGGCAACATTTCTAGCTAGCAGTCCCTGGCAAGGGACCACCCCCACGTCAGGTGACCGGCGTCAGACGACGTTGGTATAAAGGGGCGGTCCCGGACGACCGAATTCCAGTTCTTTCCCGCCACCGGCCCGGACGAGAGAGAAGCAGATATTTCCTTCAATGGAAAAGGAGCTGAAAAAGCCTAGGGGGATGGAGGGCAGGAAGGTATTACCTACTGCAAGAGCCTCTCTCGAAGGTCTACTGTTACGGTAAGTTCTTATGTAACTGTGATATCTTACTTCGAGAGGGCTCTTGCAGTAGGTAATTACATATAGGACTGAATCCCAAGCAGTCTGGAACAAATGAAAGGCACCGGGAGGAGGAACTACTTCAAGAAATAGCAAAAACCTTGCAAACCTCAAGACAGGAGGCCTTGCAAGACTGCTAACCCAAAGCCTGCTCTACGGCAAGAGGCAATGTCCAAACTGTAATGTTTCGTAAAGGTATGGATGGAAGTCCAAGTGGCGGCAGCACAGATGTCTGCCGCAGACACACTCTTGAAAACAAGCCGCAGAGGCTGCTACTCCACGAGTGGAGTGACCTCTGACTTGACCCAGAAGGGTCTTCTTGTACTTGTCATAACAGAAAGTGATGCAATGAGCCAACCACTTTGACAGGCATTGCTTGGAAACAGCATTGCCTTCCCTTTTGTGAGCAAAAGAGATGAACAACTGATTAGTCTTTCTGAGATCCTTTGTCCTATCGGTGTAGTATCTCAGAATCCTGTGAACATCCATGGTATGGAGCAAATATTCTCCCTGGTTGGAGTACTGCGTGAAGAAGGCAGGTAACTCTATAGACTGATTTAAGGTAGACTCCGCTACCACTTTCGGTAGAAACTAGGTTCGTGGCTAAGAGCTACTTGCTCCTTTGTGAAAAATCAGATAGGGATTTTACATAAGGGCCTGGAGCTCGGAAATTCTTCAAGCAGAAGTAATGGCCAGAAGAGTGTCTTCCACGACAGAAACTTCAGATCTGCGGAGGCCGCAGGCTCGAAGGGAGGAAGGGTAAGTTTCTCGAGAACAAAGTTCAAATCCCAAGGGGGAGCAGGAGTCCGGACAGGGGGCCTGAGATGAAGGACCCCTCTGAGAAAAGTCTTGGATACTCTAGTTGGGCAAAGGCTTTATCAGCGAAAGGAACATGGTAGGCTAAAATAGCAGCCATGTGAACTTTCAAAGAGGAATTACTGAGACCCAGGTCGAAGAGGTGACAAATAATCAAGCAGAACATCCACAGGACAGGAGAAAGGCTCCACCTTCCAGGAGGCAGCCCAAATAGAAAATCTCTTCCATTTCATGGCGTAAGTGGACCTAGTGGAGGGTTTTCTAGCCTCCACCAGAATCTCTGCCACCTTTGGAGAGACGCCAAAGCGAGATTGGGCTAGGTCTGCAGGAGCCATGCATGAAGTTGTAGGGACTTGAGTAACGGGTGGACCAAGGTCCCCTGATCCTGGGTCAGCAATCCTTGAGATAAAGGAAGAGGAAGAGGAGGAACCTCTGAGTATTGTTGTAGAATAGAGAACCAGATTTGCCTGGGCCAGAAAGGAACGATCAAAATCATTTTTCGCTCCTTCCATTGCAAGTTTCTGCAGTACACGAGGGACCAGAGGAATTGGGGGAAAAGCACAGACGAATCTGCCCTTCCAGTTTAGAGACAGAGCGTCGCTCCAGAAAGCGACTCACTCTGGAGCGAGCGAGCAAAAGGTGGGAAGTTTTGCGTTTTGGGAAGAGGCGAACAGGTCTACCTGTGGAGTCCCCCAAAGCTGGAAGAAGTCGTCTAGAACCTTTTGGTCCAACTCCCACTCATGTGGCAGAGCCGAGGAGCGACTTAGCTTGTCTGCCAGGGTACTGTCGACTCCTGGAACATGGATCGCCGTGAGTTGAAGGTTGTAAAGCGTTGCCCAGTCCCAAACCCTCATTGCTTCACTGCACAGTGGGTAGGATCGAGTCCCTCCCTGCTTGTTGATGTACCACACCATGCACGTTGTCCGTCTGAACAGCTAGGTGACCGGGAAGGATGTATTGGTGAAGGGCTTGGAGAGCATATAGTACTGCTCGTAGCTCGAGCACACTGATGTGGAGAGCTAGCTCCAATCTGGACCATAAACCCTGGGTTCGGTGATGACCCAGATGGGCTCCCCAACCTTCGCCTGATGCGTCCGTGGTCAGAGTCTGGGAGGGGGGAGGATGACAGAAGGGGACCCCCCGAAACAGGTTCTCTCGAACCATCCACCATTGCAAGTCTCTTGTCATCGGCGAGGAGATCAGCACCAGATGATCTAGGTAGTCTACGAGTTGATCCCACTGAGAGCGGAGAGTCCATTGAGAAATCCTCATGTGGAGCCGCGCGCTGGGAACCCGTGGGATGGCGGCCACCATAAGCCCCAAGAGACAGAGAACTGACCTCGCCGGAACCTTCCTGCGTTCTGAGAGCAGGGAAATCTGTGACTGGAGGGAGGCCACCCTGTCGGAGGAAGGAAGGCCTTGCTCTCTGTCGTGTCGAGGATAGCCCTGATGAACTGAAGACTCTGGGAGGGGTCCAGATGAGACTTGGAATGGTTGATGGTGATACCCAGGCAAGTAAAAACCTGCTGGATGAGGGAGAGAAATTGCAGGAACTCCTCCCTGGGCAGGCCACCAGGAGCCAGTCGTCCAGGTAGGAAGCACGCCTGAACTCCCAAAAGAATCGCGGGTGGGCCGCTACCACCGCCAGGCATTTGGTAAAACTCGGGAGCCGAGGAAAGACCAAGCGGAGTGCCGAATTGGTAATGGTCCCCTGGAAAGCAAACCCGGAGTACTTGCGGTCTGAGGACGATGTGCAGATATGCATCCTGCATATCCAGCGCACAAAGCCATTGACCCGGCCGAAGAAGGGGCAGAAGGGTTTGAAGGGAGAGCATCCTGAACTTTTTGTATTCCACGTAGAAGTTCAGGGAGCTGAGATTGAGAATGGGTCTGAGATCTCCCGTCTTCTTTGGTACCAGGAAGAAATGGGAATAGTAACCTGTCCCCTGAAGGCGAGGAGGAACGGGTTCTATGGCCTGCTTCGCGAGAAGGGCAGATATTTCTTCCCTGACCAAAGGAAGATGGTCCCTTGCGTAAGAGGAATTCAGAGGGAGGTGGCGTGGAGGTTTCTGTAGAAACTCTATGGAATGCCCCTCCGCGATAATCTGAAGCACCCACATTATCCTCTCCCAACCCGGAAGGTGGAGGAGAATCTCCCTCCTACTGGTTCCTCCGGGGAGTCCAGAGGCGGTGGGAGAGGGGAGGAGCTGGGTGGTGTGGGGCAGTGCCACAGCTGGGGCACCCGCTTTTTTGAGCGGCGGGGGCCCAGCATTTGGTGGCCCACCTTCCTTGGGGTTTCGTTTGAGGCCGGCTGTGTCTGTGAAAAGGACGGCGCTGCGGGGGATGGGGACGGTACACAGAATCCACAGATTTCAGAGCCGTCCCTTTCTCCTGCAAATCGGTGATGATGTCCTTGAGATCACCGCCGAAAAGCACTGAACCCCTGAAAGGTGCTTCCTGAATTGCTGACTGCACCTCCAGGACCAAACCTGACACGCGGAGCCAGGTGTGAGGCCGAAGACTTGCGGCGAATGCGGACCTCCACCCGGCAGTGTCCACTGCATCGTAGGTCGTCCTCAGGATGTGATGACTGGCCGAACGAGCAGAACGGACTAGGTCAGCTAACTCCTGCTTCACTTGGGAGTCAGGTAAGGAGTCAATCTTAGATTCCACCTGGGTAAGGATAGCCTTCTGGTAATCCCCCATATGTGCGACATAATTCAGGGCCCGAATTCCCAGTGTGGAGAAAGCGTATATTTTTCTTCCGTACTGGTCCAGAAGGCGAGATTCCTTATCCGGGGGAGACTAGCTTAAATGTTTGGGGTGTGCTGACTGGCCGTGAGCGGCGCTAATCACGACCGAGTCTGCACGGGGGTGAGAATCAAAAAATCTACACCTTCCAGAGCCTGGTATAGCCTGTTGGACTTCCTAGGAAGCGGGGCTAAAGCCAACGGTTGTTTCCAAATAGTGGAAACAAGGTGGGCATTAGGCTCGATCCAGGGTGGCACTAGAGTAGGGGCCGTAAGGGGCAGGTCCAGATGTTCGGCAAGTTTAACCTGCTGAGGATCTGGTTCCAGAGAACGCCACCGATGTACTTCCTGGATCTTCCTGAGCAACTCCGTGAAGGAAGGATCCTCCGGAGGAGACTTTGGAGGAGTCCTCGGCCGGGGCTTGGACGGAGAGCGAGGCTCGTCGTTTCTCTCGGAGCATCCATCAGAGGAATCCGATGAATCTGAGAGGGAGGAAGAAGAAGAAGAAGAATTAGAAGCAGAGTAAGACTCCCTGACCCGTATAGGGGGAGGAACGGGTTCCTTAGGGGGAATCCCTGGACGCGTGTCCTGCTCCTCTCTGGATCAAGAGGGAAGAGCTCAGGAATCCGGAGGCAGAGAGGGAGTGCCCCGTCTCGGGCGTACGGGGTTGGGGGTGGCACCGTCGTCGTAAGGCGGCTCTCTACTTCCTTGGTGAGCTGAGCCTTGGCCTCAGCCCACCAGGAAGCCAGAGTCTCCTGAAGATCCACCGGCGGCCTGGGGGGCGGTGGAGGAGGAGGAGGAGTGGGATAATTATATGGATTATATCCGTAAGTCAGTATCCATAACCAGCTGCGGGAACACCGGTGCCGTATTGTGGCGTCGGGTACTGCGGCGCAGGATACTGCGGACCGGGTAAGGCGGCAAAAGGACGGCGGATACCCGGTACCAGAGGAGCTGCAGAGCAGGCGGCCCAGTAGGGGCCACCGGGCAGGTCGACATTGATAGGCTCAGGGGTCTGGGCCTGACGGAGTGGGGATATCCTCGCCGGGGCCAGTGTCAAGCTGGTATCAGAATATCCTCGACATCGCCTGGGATGGAGGAGAAAAGTCCCCGGGGTCAGGCTGGGGCGACCCGGGCTCCCCGGACGGCAGCGAAGGCTGCGGGGAACCTGGGACGACAGACGACGGAGGGTCTGTCATAGGTTCCAACGCCCGGCGCACGTCGGAGGAGCCGACGTGCGACTTAGGGGCTGGATCCCGGCGGACGCCAGAGGAGCCGGCATCCGACTTATGGGGTCCCTCGTCTGAGGCAGGCTGAGGGTGGGAAGCGGCCCGGTCCGAGGGGGACGCGACCGTGCGCCGGCCCGAAGGATCGGGTGTCTTATTGGTCTTCTCCCGGCGGACTTCAGAGGAGCAGACGTCAGACTTGAGGTGCCAGCAGTGAGCACGCAAGCCTGCGGCGGTACTGAGGGCAGAGGCCTCCTTTAGCCGGGCGCCCGCGCAGGACAGCCGCGAGCCCGACGGGCAGGCCGACGCCTCCTCCAAAACCTTGGAGGCTGCCGGACGATCTCCCGGAGGGGATGTTACCTGAACCGTGACTCCGGCTGGAGTCCCAGATGAGGAGACCTTCTCCCTGTGCTTTTCTTTGTCCCGCTTCTTGTGGTGTCCTTCAGGAGAGGTCAACGCCTGCCTAAGCTCCTTCAACACCTTCTCCATTGAAGGCATCTTTTTGAGCAGATGGGCTTCCAGGGACTGTTGGCATCGTCTGCGGGTAGCCGCACTGAAGTGCAGGCAATGCGGGCACTTGTCAACCGCGTGGTCGAGGCCTAGACAAAAAAGGCAGAGAGAGCGGCCGTCCTTGTGAGGCAGTTGGGTGCCGCATGAGTCGCACTTATTTTTGAAAGGGGACGACATACACCGACGTTAACCTGACGATACGATATGAAAATACTGATAATTCTCAGTAAAAACCGACGAAAGAACAGGGTGCTGAGCACGAACTTTACCGCGAGGCACTGCACGAGCCAACGGCGGGAAAGAACTGGAAGGGCGGGCTCCGACGCCCCTTTGATACCATCACGACGCCGGTCACCTGATGTGGGGTGGTCCTCAGGACTGCTAGCTAGAAATTTTTTCTGGGGTCCTGCCGCCTGCCGACGCCAGTCCTATATGTAATTACCTACTGCAAGAGCCCTCTCGAGTAAGATCTCCTGTTACAGGTAGTAACTTGTATTTCTAGGGACATGGATATGTTGTTCAATCCACACTTATTGGCAGAGTCTAGCAGTTCTCCAGGAGGAGGCAAGGCACCCCGATACTTACTTGGGAAATAAAGACTGGAGAACCAGGCCACAAAACCAGCATCCCGGCGTGACTCAAGGTTGATGTGGTAGTGGGTAATAAAGGTATGTGCAGACTCCCAGGTAGCAGCTCTGCAGATATCCTGGATAGGGACATCCCTGGAAGCAGCTACCAATGCAGCAGTATGGCGGGTAGAATGAGTTCTTATCCTTCTGGAAGGCTCCATGCCCACCAACATATAGCAGAGCTCTATGCAGGAGGTGACCCACCTACTTATCGTCCGCTTGGCTGCAGGTCTGCCAGGCGCGGCTTCAGTGTAGGTGACAAACAGCTGGCGAACCTCTCCCCAAACTTCAGCCGTCCGCTCCTTATAATAAGTGAGTGCTCGTCTAGGGTCCAAAGTATGGAGCCTATATTCAGCCTCTGAGGTGTGACTGGGGTAGAACACCGGCAGAGTCAACACCTGGTTAAGGTGAAACTCTGGCACCACCTTCAGAAGGAATTTCGTGTTGGGGCGCAGGACAACCTTGTCCCTGTGGAAGACCAGATAAGGAGACTCTATGGAAAGCGCCTGGAGCTCTCCCATCCTTCTGGCTGACGTGATAGCCACCAAGAAAGCGGTCTTCCACGACAGGTGGGAAATATCGCACCTGTGCATCGGTTTGAATGGCTTGCCCATGAGCTTGGCCAATACCAGCAGTAGATCCCACGGAGGTGGAGGTTGTCGCACCAGAGGGGAAATGTGGTCAAGGCCTTGAAAAGCGCCCCACCACCTTCTCCTGCACCACCGACTGCTTCCCGGCCCACACCCGGTAAGCAGAGATGGCTGCCAGGTGCACCTTAAGGGTTGTCGACCGAAGCCCTTGCTGAGAAAGGGACCACAGGTAGTCCAGAATGCTTGCCAAGGGACAGGCGGAAGAGTCCAAGCCCTTCCCCTGACACCAAATGGAGAATCTCTTCCACTTAAAGGCACAGCTTTTCCTGGTCGACTCCTTATGGGATGCCTCAACGACAATGAGGACCTCGTCGGAAAGACCCAAGGCCTGGAACTCTAGCCGCTCAGGAACCAGGCCGTCAGGTGCAGGGATTGAAGGTCCGGATGGAATACCTTCCCCTGGTTGACTGAGATCAGGTCCGGGCAGACTGGAAGCCGCCTCGGGAGCCTGGAGCTGAGGCTGAGGAGATCTGGATACCAGAACTTTCGGGGCCAATCTGGGCCTACCAGAATCACCTGCGCCTTGTCCCTCCTCGCCTTGAGAAGCACCTTGTGGATCAAGGGAAATGGGGGAAAGGTGTAGAAGAGGCCCGGGGTCCACGGCCTCGAGAAGGCATCCCCCTGCAGCGAGCCTTGCTGAGGGGAGCGGGCATGAAACAGTCTCAGCTTCGCATTCTCCCTGGAGGCCCCTCTCCGGCTTAGGGCATCGGCCAGGGTGTTGGAGGCTCCTGCCACGTGAATGGCTAGGAGATCCGCCTCCAGGCTGCGCACGAGGGACCATATGCAGAGAGCTTCCTTGCATAACAGCATGGAACGCATCCCGCCCTGGCGGTTCAGATAGTACATGGTCGTGGTGTTGTCCGTCTGGACCTGAACCACTTGACCCCGTAGAAACCGAGCGAAGGTGGTGAGAGCTAGATGGACCGCTCGGAGCTCCAGCAGGTTGATATGGCACTGGGACTCCCGAGGGGACCAGAGGCCGTGCGCTCTGTGCTCCCCCAGATGGGCACCCCAACCCATCAGAGATGCATTGGTCGACAGACCGTCGGCTCGGGGAGGACGAACGGGATGCCCTCCTGCAGATGCGCCGGAACGATCCACCACTGGAGAGCGTTCCACATCTCCTGGGTCACTGTCACGGGCTGGTCCAACGGATCGCAGCACTGTGACCACTGGCCGGCCAGTCCCCACTGAAGGGGACGCATGTACCAACGGGCCCAATGGACCACGCTGGTGCAGGCCGCCATGAGGCCCAGGAGGCGCAGGAAGTCCAGGGCAGGGAGCAACTGCCCAACCAGAAATGACTGGGCAAAGGAGGAAAGAACCTCGGCCCTGTCTGCCGGGAGCCGAGCTCTGGCTCGAAGAGAGTCGAGCTCTGCCCCAATGAAGAATATCACCTGCTTCGGCACGAGTTCCGACTTGGCCTTGTTGATGAGGAGGCCAATCTGAGAGCAAACCTGGAGGGCCAGATCTCTGGACCGCTCCGCCTCCACTCTGAAGGAGGCTGCAATCAGCCAGTTGTCCAGGCAGGGGTACACCCGGACCCTTCGCTGCCACAGGAATGCTGTCACTACTGCCATGCATTTGGTGAAGACCCTGGGAGCTAGGGAGAGGCCGAAGGGCATGGCCCGGAACTCGAAAAGGGATCGATCCCTCTGCTCTGAAGCGGAGGAATCTCTGATGACATGGATGGATTGGGACGTGAAAGAACACGTCCTGGAGGTCCAAAGAACAGAACCACACGCCTCATTCCAAGGACGGAATTATCTGAGCCAGAGTGACAATCCTGAAGGTTCAAGACCTTAGGAACCTGTTCAGGTCGTGCAGGTCTAGAATGGGGCGCCAGGCCCCCGTCTGTTTCGGGACCAGGAAGTACCTGGACACAAACCCCGGGTCTAGTGGAGGATCCGCCACCTTCCTGATCACCTGTTTTTTGAGGAGCAGGGCAGTGTCGGCTCGGCGAGCCGACAGAGAGGCTGCGGACCCTGTGGCCCCCCCCGAGGGGGTGACGGCTCGGAAGGGCGGGCCTGCTTGAACCCAGGGGCAGGCCCTTTCCTACCACCTCCAACACCCAGCAGTCCGTGGTGATAGCGGACCAGGCAGAAAGGAAGAAGCGGAGCCGTCCCCCCATGGGGAGAACCCAGGGAGGAGTGATGAGGCTGGGGGTGACACCCCTTGACCAGTCACTGGGCAGGCTTGGGGGAGGGACCGGCCGATGGGCTTCCTAGGCCTTTACCTCCTTGCTTCCTGTTTGAGGAAGCTGCCGGCTTGGGTTTGGGATGCCAAGCGCGAGCCTGCTGGCCCTGTTGCTGGTGCTGCTGGGCCGGTCGAGATGCAGGGGCCGAAGGACGAAAGGACTTCTGCTGTTGCTGACGGCGGCCTTTGTCCCTCTCGGCGGAGGTGACAGAGTCCAGGGTGGCACTGGACTTTTCGATCCGCTGGAGGTGTCCCTCCACTCCAGGGCCGAAGAGGTCAGTCCCCAAGAAAGGGATGTCCGCCAACTTGTGCTGGGTATCCGCCGTGAAGGTGGATATCCTCAGCCACGCCCTGCAGCGCATGGCCACCGCAGCCGCTACCGACCTGGCACAGGAATCACTTATGTCCAGAGCAGTCTGAAGCTGCTGCTTCACCACCCTACCCTGGACCTGCACCTGGCGGAACGTGATCTGCAGGTCGGTCGGGAGATGAGGGACAACCTCATCCAGGGAGCCCAAGAGGGCGTGGGAGAAGTGTGCTATCAGCATGGCCGAGCTGGCCTGTCGGAGGCCGAGGGAGGATGCAACGTACACCCTGCGCCCGGCAAAGTCCAGCTTTTTGGACTCTCTGTCGGGGGGGGCTTATCCACATCCCGAGCGTTACCTGAACGCCGGAAAACGTTGTCAGTGACTAACCCCTCAGCAGAAGGGTGCTCCGAGAAACCGGCAAAGAGCCGGTAGGGACCGCATACTTCCTGGCCATCCTGGCTGAAGGCGCAGGACAGGAAGCAGGCCGCTGCCAAAGCTCCAAGACTGGGCCGACAATGGCCTCAGCCACCGGAAAGGCCTCCATGGGGGAATTCCCTCGGACCAGTATCTCCGTCAGGGGATACCTGGCCTATCTGGACACGGGCTCGAGCTGCATCCCGGTGGACTCCGAGATGAGTCGAAGCAGACCCATGAAGGACGATGGGCTATATCGTCCAATGACTGGCCCCCGGAGGACTCCGGGTCGACCTGCCTGGCGAACAGGGAGGAGTCGTCGGATTCCGAAGAGTCTGCGAAAAGCTGCCTCGGCCCTGAGCCACCCTCTACCTGCCGACGACGGTCGGGAGTGAGGGTGACAGACAACCTGTGGGGCAGGCCGTGACCTGACCGAGAATCCTTGGTCGGTGTCCCAGACTTCGGTTATGGAGACGGAGGTTCCACCACAATCGGTGGAGCAGCTGGTTTTGGCCGAGCAACCGGCCCTGGAACGGGCAACTCTACTGAGGCAAGTGGTTGCTTCGGTCGTTCGGGCGACAGCCACTTGATGGCCAGGGTCTGGACCAGAGTCTGCTTAGACCCAGACAACAGCAACTGCTGCCACATAAGCTCCTCGTAGCGCCGACGTAATTTACGCCAAAGCCTCCCCTCATCCGAGGAAGAGGACGAGGAGGAATGGTGTCACCGCTTACTTTGGTATCGAGACAGAGACCGCCGATGTCGGTGGGAACGGCTTGACCGAGATGAAGTCTGAGACAGAGACCCTGGAGGGGGGACCGAGGGTGGGTCTGGGAAGGGGCGGGGGACACACGCTCTTCCCGCAGCTCGGGCACTTTAACCGGAGACCGCGGCCCCGAAGGCGCAGGCAGATCCTCTGTCTCCACCGGGGGAACCGGTGAAGGAGGGTTGTCGGCTTCAGTCGACAGCCCACCTAACGGATCAAGAAAAATCTCGACTGCGTCGACGGGAGTCTCGGCAGGCTGGCCTGACGGGGACACATGAAGCCAGCGTCCTGAGCCGCAACTTCGACCTATTCGACGGTTGGCTGTCTGGGAAAGGAGACCTCTCCTGCTCCCACGAACGCAGACGGTGGGACTTACCCTTCGACTCCTTCTTGGGCCGAGAAGAATGTCCCGATGGCCCCTCTCCCTTCGTGGAAAGGGACTGACAAAGCTCCTTGAACGAAGCCGTATACGAGGAACTCAGAGAGAGCGGGATAAATGCCACAGCCGAGGAGGAGGAAGATACGGCCTGGGCCGCCTCCTCCTCGAGGGCGATCATATGCTCGAGCTGCTCAGCCAAGCCAGCCGCCGGACACCGCCCAATGAGCCTCTTGATTTTACCAGCAGGAAATGCTTCTCAGGGCGCCCGAGCTTCAATAGGGCAGCGCGATCATCCAGGACGTTGGCCGAGAAAGAGCGGCACAACTTGCAGGTCGTGATCTAGGCCAAGGCAGTAGACGCACATGGAGTGCGGATCCGTCCTGGACATTTTCTGCCCACAAGGGCACCTCCAAAAGCCGGGAATAGATTTGTCCATCGCAGCCGTGAGGGAAGATGAAGACCGAAGTTTAGAAAACTTCAAAACCAATTTCCGACGAACCGAAAAGTTAGGATCCAGTCTAAAACGCAGAGTGCTAAGGAGGGAACCTGAGCTTCCAAGCGGTAGGGAAGATCTGGCGTCATGGGGCGGAGCCGAGGGTTTTACCACCCAGGTGGGTGGGAGGAGCCAGCTTGAAGACCTTCCTGCAAGATTTAAAGCTGCAAGGAACCAGCCAATAAGTGTGGATTGAACAACATATCCATGTCCCTAGAACTGAAGTTCATGGATCCTTCTGGCAGAAGTTACTGCCACTAGGAAAACAGTTTTCCATGTGACATATTTCAAATGAGCCGAGGCCATAGGCTCAAATGGGGGGCCCACGAGCTTTGCTATACAGACATTCAAGTCCCTAGCTTTTTTTTTGGGGGCAGGTGCAGATGGCCCAGACGCTTGAAAAATCTCCTGAAGACAGGACTGGGTGCCAAGGAGGCACCTTTCCCAGTTGAAATGTAAGCAAACACTGAAGCTAGGTGGACCTTCAAAGTTGTAGGATGCAAGCCCAAGGAATACAAATGAGTAAGATAGTCCAGCAAGGCTGGAATCCCTGCCTTTGGGTACCACCACATCATTGGAACATCAAATAGAAGAAAAAATTACTCACCTTAGTAATGTTGTTTCTTTTATTGGAGTCTTGCTATATTATGACATATGCAGTGAGTCCCAACCTTCGAACTGCTCCGGAGGTGAAAGAGTTAACTTTCCATGCCAGGCATGGAACGCTGAGCTCGAGCTTGGTTGAAAACTCTCTCTGTTGTTCTTCAAACTCAAACCATCAGATCTTTACAAGTTAAACTCACTGAGGTCCTGTGTGGAAGCTGTAAACCTACACTAGCCAACTGGCTACTAAACATAACACATTTTTTGGTCCCAAAACAAAGACTCAAGTCAGGAGCCCCAAAAAATGAAAAACACCACCAAGTCACCCCAAAGAGAAGGGTGAAAAACAACAAGGTGGGCACCTACTATGCCAACACTGCACTGCTCACCCACATCCCAAAAACAGAGGTTCTGAGAGGGGCAGGCGGGGGGTCATAATATAGCAAGACTCCATAGAAAAAACAACATTACTAAGGTGAGTAATTTTTTCTTCAAACATGAAGTCTTGCTACATTATGACATTTTTTTATTTATTTATTTTTAGTTGTTTAACCAGATATAGCACACTAAGCTGAAAGCTTTGTTACAGGAGCGACCTGGGAGCACAAGGAGGTTAAGTGACTTGCTCAGGGTCACAGTATGCAGGTGGAAGCTGTGGGATTCAAACCCAGGTCTGGTCTGCTGGATGTCACCAGATTTGAAGCTCAGAGCCTTAGACCACTGCGCTATACTGCCTCCTTATGCAGACTACAAAGCAGTACCTCCATGGAGGAGGGACAGAACCTACTTAGGAAATAGGCTCTGAAGCACAGCTGTGCCAAAGTGGGCATCACTCCTAGCCTGGATATCCAGGGAGTAATGCTTGGTAAAAGTATGAATTGTTTTCCAGGTAGCTGCTTGACATATCTCTAGAATAGAGATGTCCCTGGCAGCAGCCAGGGAAGCAGCTGTACCTCTGGCAGAGGTAGCCCTCAGGCCTGAGGGAGGAACCTTACCCAGTTTTCCATAACAAAATTGGATACAAGAGACAATCCACCTGGCAATGGATCTCTTAGTGGCAGGTTTCCCTTTACCAACCTCACCATAAGTGAGGAACAGTTGGAGGGAGTTAAACCTGTGACCCTTGGTACGATCTATGTAGTAGCTAAGTGATCTTTTGACATCTAAACTGTGCAGCCTCCTCTCGCCAGAGGAGGAATGGTCAGTGAAGTACACAGGAAGAGAGAGATTAAAGGTGGAAATCTGAAACCACCTTAGGCAAGAACTTCCTGTGTTAGTCCTGAGGACTACCTTATCTCTGTGAAAGGAGATAAAATCAGGCTCCACTGACAATGCTTGTAACTCACTTATGCGCCTGGCAGAAGTGATGGCTACCAAAAACAGAGTTTTCCAAGTCAAGTACTTGAGCTCTGCTGAAGACAACGGCTCAAAAGGGGGTTGCATAAGCTGGGCAATGCAAATATTAAGATCCCAGGCAGGGGAAGGATCCCTGAACGGGGGGTTGGTGTGAAGCAACCCTTTGAAAAACCTGGAGAATACAGGATGAGCTGAAAGAGAAGAGGGCTTACCTGCTGACAAGAAAGCAGAGACGGCTGCCAAGTGCACTTTTAGGGTAGCTGGTCTCAGCCCTAAAGTATTTAAATGAACCATATAATCCAGGACTGTGGGTAAATCAGCAGATTCTGGGGAAATATGCTTCCCAGAGCACCATATGGAAAATCTCTTCCATTTGGAATTATAAGTAGCTCTGGTGGAAGGCTTCCTGGAAGCCTTCAGAATATCCAATACACCTTGGGAAAGGTGTAGGTCAGCAAACTAACTCTTCAAGAGCCAGGCCTCGAGACTGAGAGATTTGAGGTTCGGGTACCAAACCCTCCCCTGAGCACAGGATAACAGATTGCGATTCCTGGGAGACACAGGGGAAGGTGGACTGCTAAGGACATAAGGAGTGGGTACCAGGGCTGTCTGGGCCAGTCTGGAGCAATCAGAATCATCTTGCAGGATTGAGACCTGATTTTTACTAGCACTCTGAACAGGAGAGGGAAGGGTGGCAAGGCATAGAGAAACTTCCCTTCCCAACTGAGAAGGAAGGCATCCAGGGGGACTGAGCCCAACACTGGGGGCCTGCAACAAAACAGGGGAAGTTGGTGATTGTCTGGGGCTGCAAAAAGATCTATCTGGGGTGTGTCCCATCTGGCTAATACCACCTCCAGAACTAGTGGATCCAGAGCCCATTCGTGATGGCCTTGGGAAATCCTGCTGAGGGCATCTGCCAGGACATTGTCCTTGCCTGGGAGGTGAACTGCTACAAGGGAGGTGTTCAGGGAGTAAGTCAGAGACCACAACTTCATTGCTTCGGTGCACAAGGCCGTAGACAGAGTGCCCCCTTGCTTGTTGATGTACCACATTGTGGTGGTATTGTCTGTTCTGACTTGAATAACCTTGTTCTGAACAGATTTGGAAAAAGCTTGAAGTGCTAGAAAACTGCTCTGAGTTCCAACAGATTGATGTGGAGCAGAGATTCCTGAGGGGACCACAATCCTGGGCGGTGAGGTCGCCCATGTGAGCTCCCACCCCAATAGGGATGCATCTGTAGTAAGGATTAAGGAGTGAGACTGAGGGATAAGGGACTCCCTGTCTCAAATTGCCCTGGTCCTGCCACCACTGAAGGGCCTGGATCAGGGTTCGAGTCACTGGAATTAATTTGGTTAGAGGGTCCTTTCCTTGAGACCAAAAGGCTCTCAAATGGAACTGGATGTCCCTCATCTGAAATCTGGCTCCCTGCACTACTGCTGTCGAAGCAGCCATGTGTCCCAGGAGCTGTAGAAAGTGCCTTGCTGGTCAAGAGACCTGCAGGGTGAAGGAGAAAGCCAGAGAAATCAGGGTATTTGCCCTTTCCAGAGGAAGGAAGGCTCTGGCTTCTTTTGTGTTCAGTTCTGCACCTATGAAGGTGAGAAGCTGGACAGGCTCTAGGACTGACTTTGGAAGATTGAGAAGGAAACCTAGAGAAGTTAGCAGTTGCTGAGTTACTTGAAGGTGTAACCTGACTTGGTCTGGGGACTGGCCTACTATGAGCCAGTCGTCCAAGTAAGGAAAGATGGTAATTTTTTGCCTTCTTAAAGTGGGCAACTGCTACTGCCAGGCATTTTGTGAATACCCTTGGGGCAGATGCAAGGCCGAAGGGTATTGCTCTGAACTGGTAATGACCTGAGAGCAGTTCGAATCTGAGGTACTTTCGATGGGAGCGTCTGATGAGAACATAAAAATAGGCATACTTGAGGTCCAGGGACTCTAGCCAGTCCCCCTGGCCTTAAAGAGGGTAAAATAATTCCCAGAGTCACCATTTTGAATTTTGGTTTTAAAAGGTGTTTGTTTAGATACCTGAGATCCAGGATGGGCCGCCATTCTCCTGTCGTTTTTGGGTTAAGGAAGTACCTGGAGTACAACCCTTTGCCTTGGTGTAGGGGTGGAACCCCTTTCCACAGCTCTGAGAGCCAGGAGGGTAGAGACTTCTGCCTCCAGGGCAAGAGCCTCTGAAGGATTTGCAGGTGGAAAGGATCCGATTCTCATCTTTGGAAATTTTTTTGAAGCTGAGAACCAGTCCCTGGCTTACTACTTCCAGGACCCACTTGTCTGACGTTAGAGACTCCCAGTCCTGGACAAAGTAAGCCAGCCTGCCCCCTACAGGTAGTGGAGAATCGGCCCTGGGCGCCCATCAGAGTGCCTGTTTGGCAGGGGCTTTAGGCTGAAGGGTGGAAGCAGGCCTACCTGCACCCCATCTGCCTCTCCCTCTAAAGAACCCCTTCTGTGCAAAAGCTGAAGAGGAAGCCTGGGCTTGGTAAAAAGGCCTATGAAAAGGCCTACCCCTGCCCCTGGGAGGCTGCCTTTCGGGAGTGACTTGCCTTTCCTTGGCCTGTGCACTCCTATAGGTGGTCCTATATTCATCCATTTTCTTCATGTAATTCTCTGTTTGCTCCCCAAACAGAGAGTTGCCCACAACAGGGAAATCCATGGCCTTAGTCTGGGTATCCTGTGACAGGCTAGTACATCTGAGCCAAGCCATTCTACGGAGAGCCACAGATGTAGCCATGACTCTGGATGATACATCATTAGAGTCCACTGCAGCATGGAATTGCACCTTGGCTGCCTCAATACCATCAGCGGCAACCTGCTCCAGCTCTTTTGCCAGCTGGCCAGGAACCTGCTTTGCTAGAGCTAAAGCCGTATCCCATCTGGATTTTTGATATCTAGCAACATAAGCCATATAATTAGCCTGTCTGAGTCCTAAGGAAGCTGCCATGTACTGTTTCTTTGCCATGGCATCTATCTTTCTGGAGTCCTTGTCAGGGGGGTGAGAGGCTAAGGGAACATTTGCCTTGTCACAGGCTGCAGCCTGCACCACCCCCACGTGGCTGTATTGTTGTGTAAGGAACCCATATCAGAGCCTGATAATGCATACCTTTTGTCCATTCTTTTATCAACAGGAGGTATGGTGAGGAGCTTTAAAATCTTTACTGTCTGTTTCCAAAAGATTCATGCAGAGGAATAGACAGTCTCCTAGACTCTGGGATATCCATCATTTCTACAAAATCAGGCTCTTCCTGATCATCCACAGCTTCCTCCATAGGGAGCTGGAAGGTTTCAGCCACTTTTTTATAAAACGTGAAATGAGAAGGGGACTCAGAAAGCCTTGGGAGAGACACTCCTGAAGGTCTGTCTGGAGAGATGTCCGGTTCAATGGGCACATCCAAACTTTCAAAACCACATTCACTCTCCTCAAACTCCTCTTCCACCTCCTCTGGTTCATAAAATTCCTCTAAATAATACTCTTGAACTGGAGGAACTGACCGAACAGAGCGCTTACCTGATGATGCCGGTTCGGCTGGAACCGGGGAGAGTGACTGAACAGTTTTTATTGCTTTAGTTATTTCTTCAGCGGTTGGAGAGAGAAGTTTTGACTCCACACCAGCTGATTTTCTAGATTTCTTTGTTGGAACCGACTCCTCAGAGACGGCTCTCCTTTTGCCCGAGGAAGTATCGTCCTGGTCAGACGGCACTCCCTCCGGTTCGGTTTCAACCGAACCGGGCTGGCCATCCGGGTCAGCGGACTTTTTGGCCTCCCGTTCCCCGAGTCTACCAACTCTCTTATCCAGGGTAGCTGCAGGAAAACCTTTGCAAATCTGGCAGTCTGAACTGAGGTGGTCAGACCCTAGACAATAAACACATGTGGTGTGGGGGTCAGCCTTGGCAAAGGCTTCCCCACATACAACATAGTGCTGAAACCCAGTGGGCCCGGATTTTCTTTTGGGTTTCTCAGACATAGTTCCAGCCTAACCAAAAACTTCCCCATTTACGGCAACCTGCCAAGCAAGACTCCCTTATCGGTTCCCAACTGTGTCACGGGTCGTGGAAAAAAAGGTAATTAAATTAGTTTTTTGTAGAACCGATAAGAACCGGGAACCGCACTTCTAAAAGACTAACGTAATAGAAGTAACTTGATCGGTTCAAACCGAACCGATGAAAATGTTTACAAGTTCCACACAGAAATAAAATGTAAAACCTATCTAGTACTTACAATACCACAGACAGAGCCTCAACAGACAGGTTGCGGTTTAATTTCAGTTAAAAAAACGAAAACTTTTATACTTTAACCGACAAAATGAACTGAGCAGATGGAGGAATCTCCGGAGCGACTGTTCAGTGTGGCGGAGTAAAGAATCTGATAGTTTAAATTTGAAGAACAACAGAAAGAATTTTCAACCGAGCTCAAGCTCCAAGTTCCATGCCTGGCATGGACTTTAACTCTCACCTCCGGAGCAGTTCTAAGGTTAGGACAAACTGCATATGTCATAATATAGGCAAGACTTCATGTTTGAAAAAGTACAGTTACATAAGAACTTACCGTAACAGTAGATCTTCGAAAACAGCTCTTGCAGCAGGTTACATCATTAGGACTGATGCCGGCAGGCGTCAGGACCCCACGGAAATCTTCTAGCTAGCAGTCTTCGTCAGGAACCGCCTCCGACGTCTGTCCCACCCCCCGACGTCAGACATAGTACATAAGGAGGCGGTCCCGCCAGATTCCCCAGTTCTCCCGCCAGAGACTCCTGGCTGCAGGATGACATCAGAAGGGGAGACAGAGGATCCGCCATCAGAAGAAAAAGAGCTAAAGCTCCTGCAAAGGCCTGGTAGGCCATACCTCCTCCAAGGAGGAATGGTGGGCAGGACGGTACCTGCTGCAAGAGCTGTTCTCGAAGATCTACTGTTACAGTAAGTTCTTATGTAACTGTACTATCTTACTGCGAGATACAGCTCTTGCAGAAAGTTACACCATTAGGACTGATTCCGAAGCAATAGCGCCTGAAAGCATTCTGGGAGGAGGAAATTAGGAGAGATCTTGAACTAGTCCTGACCCTAGGACAAGAGACCCTGTAGAACGGCTAGGCCGAAACAGTCTCTCCGCCATGATGTAATATCCAGGCTATAGTGCCTAATAAATATGTGCATTGAGCTCCAAGTAGCTGCAGCACAAATGGCCGAGGTGGAGACGTTGCGCAGTGCTGCGAAGGAGATAGCCAACCCCCTTGTCGAGTGGCCCTGGACTGTACCCGGGAGGGGCTTATGTCTTTTGTTGTAGCTAAATGAAATACACTGGACAAGCCAGCGAGAAAAGGTCTGCTTTGAGACTGGTTGGCCCAGCATCCTCTCAGCGAAGGAAACGTAACAATTGTCTCAATTGGCGGTTGTTTAGTTCTATTCAGGTAGAACCTAAGGAGCGTGAACATCCAGGGTGTGAAGCAACGCCTCCTCTATTAGAGTACTTGGGAAAATACACAGGCAAGTCGATGTCCTGGTTGAGAGTGAGGACAGAGACCACCTTAGGCAGGAATTTAGATCTGCCCTCAGAGACACTCTGTCCTGGTGAAAAATTAAATAAGGCCCTTGCACATGAGAGCGTGAAGCTCGAAACTCTCCTTGCTGACGTGACAGCACCAAAAATAACGCTTTCCACGACAGAAAACGTAGCTCGCAATCCGCGGCAGGTTCAAAGGGGGGAAGCGTGAGTTGTTCCAGGACAAAGAGCAAGTCCCAAGGAGGAACGGGATCCTTGATGGGTGGCCTAAGGTGTAACACCCCTCTTAGGAAGTCTCGAGAGGCATCAAGCTGTGCCACTGTGCGCTGTCCCACCGGGAAGTGGTATGCAGAGATCGCGCAGAGGTGCACTTTAATGGAGGAGTAGGTGAGACCCGAATGGAATAGGGAAAGAAGGTATTCCAGCACCCCTTTCATCAGGCATTCTAAAGGGGAAAGGCTGCATGCCTGCAACCATAAGCAAAAACGGCACCACTTCATGGCATACATCGCATGCATTGCCGGCTTTCTGGCCGCAGAAAGGACTTCCGCCACCACTTGAGAGACCCCGTATCGCATAATGGCTATGTCTCTAGGAGCCATGCATGCAGGTTCAGTGAGCGCAAGTCCGGGTGGACTAGTGAACCCTCCTGCTGAGACAATAGGTGGGAGCTGAAAGGCAATGGAACTGGAGGTTCCCGGGACAACTGTGTCAGCATTGGGAACCAGATCTGCCTGGGCCAGAAAGGGGCTACCAGGATCATTGTTGCGTGCTCCCTGTGCAGTTTGAGAAGAACTCTCTGGACCAACGGGAAGGGAGGGAAAGCGTTGAGGAATCTGTCCGCCCAGGAGAAGGACAACACATCTCGCCAGAAAACACCAGGCCCTGGATCTAGCAAGCAAAAATTGGGCAGTTTTGCGTTGGATAGGGAAGCGAACAAGTCCAACTCTGGAGTGCCCCATCGAAGGAAAAGATCCTCTGCTACCACCTGAATAAGTTCCCACTCGTGGACTCTGGCCTGGGAACAACTCAGGCCGTCTGCGATTGTGTTGTCCACTCCGGGAACGTGAAGTACAATCAGGCTCGCGCGGTGTCGGACTACCCACTCCCACACCCTCATAGCTTCTCTGCAGGGGGGGTAAGGGTGTGCGCCTCCTTGTTTGTTGAGGTAATACATCACCGCCGTGTTGTCCGTCTGAAGCAGAAGGGTACTCAGCAGTATTTCGGTCTGAAAGGCCTGCAGGGCGTAAAGGACCGCCCTCATCTCCAGCACGTTGATGTGGAGGTGAGCTTCCTGAGGGGTCCATGTTCCCTGGGACCTCACCCCGTTCAGGTGCGCTCCCCATCTCAGCCCTGAGGCGTCTGTGGAGAGGACTGCCTTCGGGGACGGCACGGTAAACGGACACCCGAGAAAGTGTCCCTGGGTCTAGCCACCATTAGCCAGTCTCGAATCACGGCGTCGGATTCTGACCGGATGCTGCATGTGGTCTTGCCTTTGGTCCCACTGCAGCTTGAGCATCCACTGAGTTACCCGCATGTGGAGCCTTGCCAAAGGGACGGGTTGAATGGCCGCAGCCATGTGTCCGAGCAAGCTAGGACCAACCTGGCAGGGACGGTTCGCTGAAAGATCCCTGATGAGGGATCTGATGTGTTCGCTTTTCGTTGGAAGAAAGGCTTTCTTGACGTGTCCAGAACTGCGCCTATGAACTGCAGCTTCTGGGATGGTACTAGGAGAGACTTTCATAGTTGATAAGAATGCCCAGAGACTGGAACAGGTCCTGGGTGCCTCAATAGCCATCAACAGTAGCTCTTGAGGTGGCCATGAGAAGCCAGTCGCCCAGTGCACGGAACATGTAGTGTCTCTGTCTCCTCAGAGACGCTGCCACCATCGCTATATACTTGGTAAAGACCATAAATAAGACCGTCCAATGGAAGGGCCCGAACTGAAAGTGGTGGCGAGAACTCAAGTGCAGGAACCTCCTGTGCGCTTTGAGCTACTGGGATGTGCAGGTAAGCATCCTGCATGTCCAGGGATGCTAAGAAGGCTCTTTTTCAGCATGGGAATGAGTCTTTGGAGGGTCACCATGCGAAAACGTTTGTAGGCAACCGACATGTTGAGGTTGCTGAGGTCCAGGATTGGATGGAGGTCCCTGTTTCTTTGGAACCAGAAAGAAGTGGGAATAGTATCCGGATCCTATCTGGCTCTCTGGGACATACTCCACCGCTCCCTTCTGCAGGAGCGCCGATACCTCTGCCTGATGAGAGATGCGCTGACCCGAGTAACAGGGAGGCAGAGGAGGCCTTGGGTGGCTTGTCCACGAATTCTATAAAGTGGCCTCTTTCGACCAACTGAAGGACCCACCTGTCGGTGGTTATGGACTGCCACCCTGGCAGGTGGTCCGCAATGCGGCCCCCCGACCTTGGTGTCCTGTTGATCCTGAGGGGCGGGGGCCAGGAAGGAGTCATGCTGTGGCGGCTGAAGGTCCAGCAGGCTGGGCCAACTTAGGCCCGCTGACGACTTCCCCTGGGCTCTGCGGGAGAAAGAGCCCCTCTGTTGAGGACCGTCGCGGGACTGCTGTCTCTGCATCTGGCCTCAAAAACAGCTTTGGTTCCTACGAAAGGAACTAAGCTTGGGTCTGTACATGGCCTGGACAGACCGTACCGCCTTCCCGGCCTCTTGAAGTTTGGTGAGAACCTTCTCCAAGGACTCACCAAAAAGAACTTCTCCATGAAACGAGGCGTCCAGGATGTTCTTCTGAACGTCCGAGTTGAATCCAGAAACACTGAGCCATGAGTGTCTCTGGAGGCATACGCCTGAAGCTGCCGCTCTGACCGAGGAGTCCGCGGAATCATACGCAGCTCGCAGCACCTGGGTTCCCACTTCCAAACCAGTACGAAGGAGCTGTAGCAACTCCTCCTTCTGCTCTCCTTCTGGCATCTTTTCCGCCAGATCCAGTCCCTGTTCCCACAAGGCGTTTTGAAACTGTACCATGTGGGTCAAGTAGTTGAGGGATCTGATGGCGCAGGTAGCGGATGCATACGTGCGCCTGCCCATAGTGTCCAGCTGTTTGGACTCTGGGTCCGGTGGTAGGGTGCTCAAATGTTGCAGCCCCTGGGACCGGTCATGAGAGGCTGTAATGACCAAAGAATCGGCCAGAGGATGTGATGCCAAATACTGGTCCTCCTAGGGCCTTGTACAGGCGAGTCATTTCTCGCATCACCGAAGAGAGTGTGACATTTCCACGCTGCTCTTGGTGACGCCCACGAATGTGTCCAAGGGTGGCACCACCACAGGCTTTGGATCTTTTCTAAGGTATCTGGCAAGGCGTAATCTCTTGGGTCTAATTCCGCGGCGTCCCAGCCCATGTTCTCTTGGATATGCCTCATAATTTCTGAGAACGATGGGTCATCCGGAGGAGATCTTGGAAGCTCACGTGGGTCCGGAGAAGGGACATTGATCGGAGAGGGGGATCTGGATCCATCCGAGAAGTCCGATCCCGTGTCCTCCGTCGAAGGCGAACGGCGGCGTCTTCTGGGTCTCTTGGGGCTGGCTGACTCTGAAGATCTGGACGGAGGTCTATCTTCTGATCTACCCCAGGAGGGTCCGTGAGACTCCTGGGAGGGTACTGGCTCGGGCCCCTGGGTGAAGTAGGGGGCGAGTGCGGCGGAGTAGCAGGAGGAGGAGGAGGAGGTGGTGGGAACCACATCCTTTTATGGTGTCCCACCAGGAAGCAAACAACTCCTTGACCTCGGATATGCTGAGGCCCGGCGATGGACCGGGCGCTGATGGCCGGTCGTCTGGTTCCGGCGTCTGCTCCCCAGGGGCCTCAGGTTCCGGCAAGGGTTCCCTGGGGGGGTACGACAGGACCGGGTTCGCCCGTCTGGTCCTCAGGCTGGGTCAGCTCCTCCTCCGTGACTGCCTCTTGACCCGACATCGTGTGGGAGGCCAGGGGTCCCCTCGGTAGGTGCGATGTCGGTCCCCGGCTGGCGCCCGTGAGGCGGGCGGCTGACCGCGACGGGCGTCTGGCAGTCGTCTGTGCTCAGGACCGATGGTGTTTGGCTGACGGAGGGGCTGGCATCGGGTCCGGCGATCTCTTGAGAGAAGTCAGCTCTTTGGTCTTCCACTTGGGAGGAGGAGGCAAAGAAACTGACCTGGCGTCTGGTTCCGAATGGCGGGAACTGGACTTGTGATGGTGGTGATGGTCCCCTGACCTCGACAGGGCCTTAGTGGTTGAAGACGAAGGAGGTCTGGAGGTCTTGGCCTGAGAAAGAGAAGAGGAACCCGAGGAGGTCTTCACCGCTGCAGGGGGAGGCTGAGAGCGGGCCCGGGAAGGGGAGCGGTCAGACCGGGAGCCGGAGCTACGGGAGTCAGAGGCCCTAGACGGGGATCAGGATCTCACTCCCTCCCTATGCTTCTCAAGGTGTCTCCGGGCCTTGTCAGAAGATTCCCCCTTGGAGGCTGCGTCCATGGCTTTAATCTTCTCCTTGAGCAGGAAAGCCTGAAGGGCCTTCTGGCGACGGATCCGGTCCAGCCGTTGAATCCCTGGCAGAAGGAACAGGCCCGATGTTGTGGTCTGGGCCTAGGCACCAGACGCAAGCCGAATGCGGGTCTTTGAACGGGATTTGCTTCCCACAGGCGCACTTCGAAGGATGGCCTTCAACGGAGGTTGGAGAGGACATCAGATAGAAACTGAGCAGAAAAAACAAACTTTTTCCCAAGGAAGAACTTAACCAGGCGTCGCACGCACTAGAAACGAACCAAAGGGTCGAGACCTGCATGTCGACGGTGGGAAAGAACTGTGGAATCTGGCTGGACCGCCTCCTTATGTACTATGTCTGACGTCGGGAGGGTGGGACAGACATCGGAGGCGGTCCCCGCTGAAGACTGCTAGCTAGAAGATTTCCGTTGGGTCCCGACGCCTGCTGGCTTCAGTCCTAATGGTGTAACCTGCTGCAAGAGCTGTATCTCGAAGTAAGATCTATATGTTTCATGCATGGGGGAACAATGCACTCTTTCACATAGCAACTACAACTGAGGTCACCCTTTTGTGGGCTGTTACTCCCCCTTTCATAGAATATTGACTTACTGGATTATTGGGATACCGGGGGAAAGAAAATTCGAAGAAATGTGGGAAATATACCTGTGTTTCTCTTATGTTTTTGTTTATAAAAATGGAATAGGAAATCTGTTCTTTTGGGGATGCTGTACATGAAAAATGTGTATTCAGTTGATAGAGTTGGAAGGAGTGGGGGAATACCGAAGAGGAGAGTAATTGTTTTAGAGTACTAAAAGGGTCAGTGATGATGTATTTGCACGAGACGATTACATTCAGAACGAGCAGCTTGGTGGGAGAGAACCTCAGTTTGAGGAGAGAATACTTATACTCCTACTTAGTGACATACCCTGGAGGTGAAAAGGAGGGGGATTCTCACTAAGAATAGAAACCCAGAAAGCAGGGTTTCCTACCTCGGGAGTTACTAAATAGTTGAAAATTCTAAATGGCCCAGTTGGTTACTAGAATTCTGCACGACTGTTTTATTAAAGCCCTTTTGGCTTATATGTTTATAGCTACCAGATTGAGAAGGGTGAGATTAACAGACTACTAACAGAAACCAATGGATCTGTTATGGGAAAGGGGTTCATTGTGAGAACAGAACAGATTTATCTGTCAAAATGAACAACAAGAATACGTTAATCTGCTCTTATAATGTCCACGGGCTAACTAACCCAGTTAAGAGAAATAAAATTCTGACATATACAGTATTAAAAAGGCAAAAGCAGAGTTTACACTTATGCAGGAGACATCTCTCTAAGAGTGAACATGAGAAGTTGTCCAGGATGGGGTTTGAAAGGGTGCACGCCTCCACATATGGGAAGGGAAGGGAAGGAGGAGAGCAACGGCAATATTGATCTCGAAGGGTGTTCAATTTCAAAAGGAAGATATCTGGATTGACAAAGAGGGCAAGTATGTGGCATTGAAGGGCTTATATAGGGGACACAGGATTACCTTAGTCTCTTGTACTCTCCGGCTCTGAATATAAACTCTATAAAGATTTTTTCCAACAGCTACAGACCTGGGCAGAGGGGACATTGATTTGTGGGGGAGATTTTAATCTAGCTTTTAACCCTGTTCTGGACACTACCTCTAAAGTTCTGAGACAATCAAATAGAATACCTAAACAGTTACATAAGCTTTTAACGGAGATGGGGATGATAGATATATGGCGCAAACTAACAGAACTAAGAGACGATACATTTTTTCAAATCCTCATAGGACATATTCAAGACTAGGTTATTTGTTTCTACATAAAGAGGAGATGCAAAGAGTGTACTCAACTTGGTTTGGAGACATGGTCTTATCAGACCATGTCCCTGTTTTTCTCTATGGATTTTGGGTGATTTTCAAAAAAAATACAATCTGGAGGCTTAATGTGTCTCTTAAAGATAAGGAGATACAGAAAGTCATAAAGGATACATATGAGAAATATCTGGTAGAGAATAAAACCCCAGACATTACAGTGAATATACTATGGGATAAGGCGAAGGCGGTTCTCAGAGGAAAGTTTATTGAAATATCAGCAAAAGAGAAAAGAGAAAGGGAAATTACCAAATTAGATCTTCAGAAGAAAATAAAATTACTGGAAGATGAACAAAAACAACAATATAAGAGAGATAGACACAGCTCTTAAAAACCAACTAGGGAATTTGCTGGACTACCAGGTAGAACAAAAAATACAGGTTACTCACCTGTAACAGGAGTTCTAGGAATGGTATATGTTGTTCATCCACACTCATTGGCAGGTATCCTTGCCGCTTTAAATCTTGCCGGAAGGTCTTCAAGCTTGCTCCTCCCACCCACCCGGGTGGTATAACTCTCGGCTCCGCCCCATGACGCCAGATCTGGCCCGCTGGAAGCTCAGGTTGTGCGTCGAAGCCGGGGAGGTGGAGGGAATGTGTGGATGAACAATATATACCATTCTAGAACTCCTGTTACAGGTGAGTAACCTGTATTTCTAGGGACATGGATATGTTGTTCATCCACACTCATTGGCAGACTCTAGCAGTTCTCCGGGAGGAAGGGAGGCAAGACGACACGCCCAATACTTACTTGGGAAAGAGACTGGAGAACCGAGGCCCCAAACCAGCATCCCGTGACTCAAGGTCGATGTGGTAATGGGTAATGAAGGTGGTTTGCTGACTTCCAGGTAGCAGCCTGCAGATTTCCTGGATAGGACGTCCCTCGGAAGCAGCCATCACAGGCAGTATGGCGGGTAGAATGAGCTCTTATCCTCTGGGAGGCTCCATGCCCGCCAACTTGCAGTAGAGATCTATGCAGGAAGTGACCCACCTGCTTATCGTCCGCTTGGCTGCAGGTCTGCCAGATGCGGCTTCAGCGTAGGTGACAAACAGCTGGCGAACCTCTCCCGAATTTCAGCCGGTGGCTCTTTGTAATAGGCGAGCGCCTTCTGGGTCCAAAGTATGGAGCCTATATTCGCCTCCGAGGTGTGATTGGGGTGAGAACACCGGCAGAGTCAACACCTGGTTGAAGGTGAAATCCGGCACCACCTTCGGAAGGAATTTCGGTGGGGGCGAGACAACCTTGTCCCTGTGGAAGACCAGGTAGGAGACCTCGATGGAAAGCGCCTGGAGCTCTCCCATCCTTCTGGCTGGACGTGATAGCCACCAAGAAGGCGCAAGTCTTCCACGACAGGTGAGAGACACACCTGCATAGGTTCTCAATGGCTTGCCCATGAGCTTCTGCAGTACCAGCAGTAGATCCCACGGAGGTGGGGGTTCCCGCATGGAGGGAAATGCATCAAGGCCTTGAAAAAAGCGCCAGACCACCTTCCTCCTCCTGCGCCACCGACTGCCTGCCCGCGCCTGTAAGCAGAGATGGCTGCCAGGTGCACCCTCAGGGTCTTCGACCTAAGCCCTTGATTAGAAAGGGACCATAAATAGTCCAAGATGCTTGCTAAGGAACAGAGGAAGGGTCCAAGCCCTTGCTGACACCAAATGGAAAACCTTTTCCATTTGAAGGCATAGCATTTTCTGGTCGACTCCTTACGGGACGCCTCAACTACATTGAGGACCTCGTCGGAAAGACCCAAGGCCTGGAACTCTAGCCGCTCAGGAACCAGGCCGTCAGGTGCAGGGATTGAAGGTCCGGATGGAACACCTTCCCCTGATTGACTGAGAGCAGGTCCTGGCGAGCTGGAAGCTGCCGCGGAGTCCTGGAGCTGAGACTGAGGAGATCTGGGTACCAGAACTGGCGAGGCCAGTCTGGGGCTATCAGAATCACCTGCCTTGTCCCTCCTCGCTTTGGAAGCACCTTGTGGATCAAGGGAAATGGGGAAAAGGCGTAAAGAGGCCCGGGGTCCACTGCCTCGAAGGCATCCCCTGCAGCGAGCCCTGCTGAGGGGGAGGCGGCGTGACAGCCTCAGCTCCGCTCTCCCTGAGGCGCAACAGGTCCACCTGAGGTGTGCCCCAATGGGAGAACAGATGCTGTACCACCTCCGGCAGGAGAGACCACTTGTGGGATGCAGCCCCTATCCGGCCCAGGGCATTGGCCAGGGTGTTGGAGGCCCTGCCACATGAATGGCTAGGAGATCCGCCTCGGCTACAAGCATGAGTGACCAAATGCGGAGAACTCTGCAGAAGCATGGAGCGGCCCCGCCTCATGGGTTTAGATAGAACATGGGCGTGGTATTGTCCGTCTGGACTCGGACCACTTGACCCCGGAGGAACCGAGCAAAGGCGGTGAGAGAGCTAGCGGACCGCTCGAGCTCCAGCAGGTTGATGTGGCATCGGGACTCCCGTAGGACCAGAGGGCATGAGCTCCGTGTTCCTCTCAGATGGGCACCCCTAACTCATCAGAGGCATCGGTCGATAGGAGAGACCGTCGTGCTCGGGCGGACGTAACGGGATGCCCTCCTGCAAATGATCTGAACGGTCACCACTGGAGAGCATTCCACATCCCTGAGTCACCGACAGAAGCTGGTCCAAAGGATCGCAGCTTTGTGACCACTGGCTGGCCAGTCCCATTAAGGGGATGATGTTCCAGTGGGCCCAACGGACCACGCCTAAAAAGGGCTGCAAGGAGAGCCCAGGAGGCGAGGAAGTCCTGGGCAGGGCTGCAATTGCTCAACCAGAAATGATCGGGTAAAGGAGGAAAGAACCCGGCACTGTCCGCGCGGGAGCCGCGCCTGGCTCAGAGAGAGTCGAAGCTGCGCCCGATGAATAGAATCACCTGCTTTGGCTCGAGTTCTGACTCTGGCCTCGTTGATAAGGAGGCCCAGTTGAGAGCAGACCTGAGGGGCAGATCTCTGGACCACTCCGCCTCCCTTCCTGGAGGAAGCTGCTATCAGCCAGTCGTCCAGGTAAGGGTACACCCGGACCCCTCGGGCGCAGGGAATGCTGTCACCACTGCCATGCATTTGGTGAAGACCCTGGGAGCTGGAGACAAGCCGAAGGGCATGGCTTGGAACTCGAAGGATTCTTCCGCTCGGGCGAAGGAATCTCTGGTGAGACAGACGGATAGGGACATGAAAAAGCTGCGTCCTGCAAGTCAGAGAGCAGAACGACCTGCGCCCCGCGTTCCAGGATGGTATTATCTGGGCCAGAGTGACCATCCTGAAGGTTCGAGACCTTAGGAACTTGTTTAGGCTCGTGTAGGTTCCAGAATGGCGGCCAGCCCCGTCCGCTTGGAACCAGGAAGTACCTGGACACAAACCCTGGGTCTGAAGGAGGGTCCGCCACCTCTCTTATCACCTCCTTCTGGAGGAGGAGGCGATGTCGGCTCGACGAGCCGCCAGTGAGGCTGGGACCCTGAAGCCCCGAGGGGCGACGGCTCTGAAGGGTGGTGCCTGCTCGACTTCAGGGCAGGCCTCCTTCCCACCACCTCAAGACCCACCTGTCCGTGGTAACAGCGGACCAGGCGGAACGGAAGTGCTGGAGCCGCCTCTACGGGGACCCAGGGGTAAGGTGACGGGAATGGGGCGACACCCTCAGCCCGGCCACTGGGCAGGCTTGGAGGAGGACCGGCCAGGGACCCTCCTGGGCCTTCGTCCCTGCCTCCTGTTAGAGGAAGCGCGGCTTGGGTTTGGGATGCCAAGGTCGAGCCTGCTGGCCCTTCGACGTTGCTGGGCGGGCGTGCCGAGGCCAGAAGGACCCAAAAGGCTTAGGCTGTGGCTTGCGGCCTTGTCCTTCTGAGCTGAAGAGACCGAGTCCAAGGTAGCATTGGACTCTCGATCCTCTGCAGGTGACCTTCCACCCAGGGCCGAAGAGGTCAGTCCCCAAAGGGAACATCCAGCCAACTTGTGCTGGGTATCCAAAGTAAAGGTGGATATCCTCAGCCAAGCCTCGGCCGACGACAGCCACTGCGTCGCCACCGATCTGGCACATGAGTCCCCTATATCCAAAGCAGTCTGGAGCTGCTGTTTGGCCACTCGCTGGTCCCGCACCTGCTTAACCGTAGTCTGCAGATCGCGTGGAAGATGAGGGATGACTCATCCAGGAGCCCAACAGGGCATGAGAAAAATGTGCCATGAGGACGGCCGAACTGGCCTGACTAAGGCGCCTAGAGGACGAGCGTGACTTTTCGCCCACATAGTCCAATTTCTTGGACTCCTTGTCAGGAGGTTTGTCCCATCCTGGCGCATTGCCGTGCGCTGACAGCTGTCGGTAACCAACCCCTCAGCAGAGGGTGTTCAAACCGACAAGGAACCGTAGGGACCAGATACTTCCTGGCCATCCTGGCCGAGGCGAGGGCAGGAAGCAGGCGCTGCCAAAGCTCCAGTGCCGGACCCACTATGGCCTCGGCCACCGGAAAGGCCTCCGTCGGGAGAATCCCCGGTCCAGAATCTCCGTGAGGGATACCTGGCCGCTTTGGAACGGTTCGAGCTCCATCCCGGTGGACTCCGAGATGAGCCGAAGAATCCCTAGGAAGGACGACTGGCTATCGTCCATTGACTGACCTCCTGAAGACTCCAAGTCCAGTCGCTTGGAGAAAAAGGAGGAATCATCTTCGGACTCGGAAGAATCCTCGAAGAGCTGCCTCTGGCCTGAGCCACCCTTCACCTGCCGAGGTCGGGAGTGAGTGTAACTGACAGACGATGGGGTAGACCCTTAGCCGACAGAGAATCCTTGGTCGGAGCCCCAATTGGTGGCTGTGGAGGCGGAGGTTCCACCGGAATCGGTGGAGCAGCTGGTTTTGGCCGAACAACCGGCCTGGGTATAGGCTCCTCGGATAAGTCGAGGGGTTGTGTCGGCCGCTCCGGTGACAGCCACTTAATGGCCGGGGAAGGCGACGGGTCGGCCATCCCCGCCAGGAGGAGCTGTTGCAACATAAGGTCCCGTCGCGTCGCGACGTAATTTACGCCGGCCTCCCTCGTCCGAGGACGAGCGGCGACGCCGCTTACCGCGTGCCAGACCGAGACCGCCTATGACGGTGGGATCGGCTGGACTCATGAAGAGGTCCGACCGAGAGTCCCGAATTTCCGAGGTCGGTGCGGGAGGTGTCGGCCGGAACTGCACTCCTTCGCTCGATGGTCCATCCGAGGGTCTCGAACCGGAGGCACAGGCGAGCCCACGGGATCCCAACTCCTCCGGGGAACCGGAGAGGGAATCTCGCCTGCTAAAGGCGACAACCCATCCACCGGGTCGACAAAAACTCGACTGTCGGTGGGGAGTCTCGTCAACTGACCTGACGGGGACACCGTGAGGCCAGTGGCCAAGCCGAGCGGTCGACCCGGGCAGACGGGCGGTTGACGACTCGGGAGAGGACCTTTCCGCCTCCCAAGAGCGCCGACGGAGGACTTACCCCTGTCCTTTTTGAATCGGAATAAGGTCCAGCAGACGAGGCCCTTCTCCTTAGTGGAGAGGACAGACAAAGCTCCTTAAAAGAAGCCGTGTAGGAAGAACCCAGAGAGAGCGGATAAATGCCGCGTCGAGGAAGATACGGCCGCTTCCGTCTCTCGAGGGCGCATCATCCGCCGAGCCGATCCACGGTCGCCGGGACACCGGCCAACCGGCCTCCTTGGACTTCACCCGAGGGAAACGTCTCGGACGGCCCAGTTGCAATCGGGCAGCACGGTCTTCGAGGACGAGGCCGAGAAAGATGAGCACAGGTCGCAAGCCTGCGGGTCGTGCTCAAGGCCTAAACACGAGACACTCGTGGAGTGTGGATCCGTCCGAGACATCTTCTGCCCGCATGGGCATCTCCAAACGGAGTCGATTTGTCCATCGCAGGCGAGGGATCAAGACTGAAGTCTTCGCAAAATTTATTTTAAATCCATAACGGAGAAATAGGAACTAGTCTCAAACGCGAGAGTTAAGGAGGGAACCTGAGCTCCAAGTAAGAAGATCTCATGCCATGGAAGGAGCCGAGTTATACCACCTGGGTGGGTGGAGGAGCAAGCTTGAAGACCTTCCGGCAAGATTTAAAGCGGCAAGGATACCTGCCAATGAGTGTGGATGAACAACATATCCATGTCCCTACAACTGATTTTTCTAAGGCAGAAATTTTATGAAGGTGGCCCCCATTCACTGAAATTATTGGCAGCTAGACAGAGTGCAAAGAACGAAGGCAGTAATTAGTCAACCGCAACATCCACGTACAGGACAGAGGGTGACAAAAATAAAAGATAAAGCAGAAACCTTCAGGGAATACTATGCTAAGTTATATAAAGCTAGTCCCCCTGTTCCAGACACCCTCACAGAAGATTTATGGGAAAAATAACACTTCCAACACTCTCAGAGCAACAGAAAGTACAACTCACTAAACCCTTCACATATCTGCTCAAAATGGAGATAGAGAGAATGAAGACCAGAAAATGTCCTGGCCATGATGGCCTAGCAGCTGAGTTCTATAAAACTTTCACAGAACTGATGCAGCCCCTTCTTTCCAGACTATACATGCAGTGTTTAGTGGAGAGGGAGAGCCACCGCCATCGTGGGCACAGGCTGTCATCTCAGTTATTCCCAAACCCAGAAAGGACCCCTCAAAGTGCACTGCTTACAGACCCATTTCCTTCCTGAACAATGACTATAAACTATATACATCTATGATTGCTCGTAAATTTCAAGAACTTCTGCCTTCATTGATCCACCTGGATCAGACGGGATATGTCCCAGGCAGACAGGCCCAGGATAATCTGAGAAGAACCATACACATAGTAGACCACATAAATCATTATAAAATTCCATCGTTATTAATGAATCTTGATGTTGAAAAAGCTTCCGATAAAGTCTCTTGGTCTTTCCTGAAGAGGGTCCTTTCCAGGTTTGGGATCCCAGAAGACTTCACTAAGAACCTATTTAAACTATATAAAAAAGTCCCATGGGATAGGTAAGCGTAAACAGACATTTCTGCAGGATTTACCCTTGAGAAAGGTACAAGACAGGGTTGCCCCCTCTCCCCATTACTTTTTGCTCTGTACATTGAGCCTTTGGCAAAAAGTATAAGACAGAACCAGATACACGGGATACAGATGAAGGACAGGGAGAATAAAATGGCACTGTATGCTGATGACATTCTGGTATACATGTCCAGACCTAAAGAATCTGTGCCACAGTTGATGAAGCAGTTGGACAGGTTCTCGACAATCTCTGGCTACATTTTAAATAAGGATAAGACGGAAACACTGGGTCTCCATTACACACCTCCATTAACAATAAGGGAACAATACCCCATGAAGTGGGAAATTAGAGTTAAGCAAGAACTTACCGTAACAGCAGATCTTCGAGAACAGCTCTTGCAGCAGGTTACACCACTAGGACTGAAGCCGGCAGGCACCAGGACCCCACGGAAATTTTCTAGCTAGCAGTCTTCAGCGGGGACCGCCTCCAACGTCGGGCGTAGTACATAAGGAGGGGGCCCCCCCCATAATCCTCAGTTCTCCCGCCGGAGACTCCCGGCCGCTGGATGACATCAGAAGAGGAGACCGAGGATCCGCCACCAGGTGGCAAAACAAGTAAATAGGAATGTTCCATCTAATGAGGTGGGTGCTTGACTCTGACCTACCTCCAGCGGGGATGGTGGGAGGGAAAGTACCTGCTGCAAGAGCTGTTCTTGAAGATCTACTGTTACAGTAAGTTCTTACTTAAATGTACTATCTTACTTCGAGATACAGCTCTTGCAGCAGGTTACACCATTAGGTCTGATTTCCAAGCAGTAGTGGCAATCATGCACCATTAAGAGGAGGAAAGGTAGAGACCTCTAGGTAACTCGAGCCTAGGACAGAAGTCCCTGAAGGACAGCTAGACCAAACCCCGCTCTTCGCCTCGATGCAATGTCCAGACTGTAATGCCTGATAAAGGTATGCACAGAGCTCCAAGTAGCTGCAAGCGCAAATAGTTGAGGAGTGGAGGCGTTCTTCTTGCCCATAAAAGGCTAATACCCCTCTAGTGGAATGACCCTTAACCGAGCCCGGTAAGGGTTTATTGCGATTCTCATAACAGAAAGTAATGCACTGGATGAGCCACCTAGAAATACAGGTTATTCACCTGTAACAGGAGTTCTAGGAATGGTATATGTTGTTCATCCACACTCATTGGCAGGTATCCTTGCCGCTTTAAATCTTGCCGGAAGGTCTTCAAGCTTGCTCCTCCCACCCACCCGGGTGGTATAACTCTCGGCTCCGCCCCATGACGCCAGATCTGGCCCGCTGGAAGCTCAGGTTGTGCGTCAAGCCGGGAGGTCAGGGTTTGTGGATGAACAACATATACCATTCCTAGAACTCCTGTTACAGGTGAGTAACCTGTATTTCTGGAACATGGATATGTTGTTCATCCACACTCATTGGCAGACTCCGCAGTTCTCCGGGAGGAGGAGGCAAGACGCACACCCCAATACTTACTTGGGAAAGAGAGACTGAGAACCGAGGCCCCAAAACCAGCATCCCGGCGTGACTCAAGGTCGATGTGGTAATGGGTAATGAAGGTGTTTGCTGACTTCAGGTAGCAGCCTGCAGATTTCCTGGATAGGGCGTCCCTGGAAGCAGCCACCCGTTGCAGCAGTATGGCGGGTAGAATGAGCTCTTATCCCTCTGGGAGGCTCCATGCCCGCCAACTTATAGCAGAGATCTATGCAGGAGGTTACCCACCTGCTTATAATCCGCTTGGCTGCAGGTCTGCCAGATCGCAGCTCTCGGCGTGGGTGACAAACAGCTGGCGAACCTCTCCCAATTTCAGCCGTGCGCTCCTTATAATAGCGGCGCCCTTCTAGGGTCCAGAGTATGGAGCCTATATTCGAGCTCCAGGTGATTGGGGTAGAACACCGCAGAGTCAACACCTGGTTAAGGTGAAACTCCGACACCACCTCGGAAGGAATTTCGGGTGGGGGCGCAGGACAACCTTGTCCCTGTGGAAGACCAGGTAAGGAGACTCGATGGAAAGCGCCTGGAGCTCTCCCATCCTTCTGGCTGACGTGATAGCCACCAAGAAGGCGGTCTTCCACGACAGGTGAGAGAGAGCACACCTGTGCATAGGTTCGAATGGCTTGCCCATGAGCTTTGCCAGTACCAGCAGTAGATCCCACGGAGGTGGGGGTTCCCGCACTGGAGGGGAAATGTGATCAAGGCCTTTGAAAAAGCGCCAGACCACCTTCTCCTGCGCCACTGACTGCTTCCCGGCCCGCGCCCCAGTAAGCAGAGATGGCTGCCAGGTGCACCCTTAGGGTCGTCGACCTAAGCCCTTGACTAGAAAGGGACCATAAATAGTCCAAGATGCTTGCCAAGGAACAGGAGGAAGGGTCCAAGCCCTTGCCCTGACACCAAATGGAAAACCTTTTCCATTTGAAGGCATAGCATTTTCTGGTCGACTCATCACGGACGCCTCAACTACATTGAGGACCTCGTCGGAAAGACCCAAGGCCTGGAACTCTAGCCGCTCAGGAACCAGGCCGTCAGGTGCAGGGATTGAAGGTCCGGATGGAACACCTTCCCTGATTGACTGAGAGCAGGTCCGGGCGAGCTGGAAGCTGCCCGGAGTCCTGGAGCTGAGACGAGGAGATCTGGGTACCAGAACTGGCGAGCCAGTCTGGGGCTATCAGAATCACCTGCCTTGTCCCTCCTCGCCTTGAGAAGCACCTTGTGGATCAAGGGAAATGGGGAAAGGCGTAAAGAGGCCGGGTCCATTGCCTCGAGAAGGCATCCTGCAGCGAGCCCTGCTGAGGGCGGGCATGGAACAGACTCAGCCGCGTTCTCCTGGAGGCAAACAGGTCCACCTGAGGTGTGCCCCAAAGGAGAACAGATGCTGTACTACCTCCGGCAGGAGAGACCACTCGTGGGATGCAGCCCCTATCCGGCTCAGGGCATCGGCCAGGGTGTTGGAGGCTCCTGCCACGTGAATGGCTGGAGATCCGCCTCCAGGCTGCTGCGAGTGACCAAATGCGGAGAGCTTCCTTGCATAGAAGCATGGGCGCGTCCCGCCTGGCGGTTTAGATAGTACATAGTCGTGGTATTGTCCGTCTGGACTCGGACCACTGGACCCCGGAGGAACGGAGCAAAGGCGGTGAGAGCTAGGCGGACCGCTCGGAGCTCCAGCAGGTTGATGTGGCATCGGGACTCCCGCTGGACCAGAGGCCATGAGCCCGGTGTTCCCCAGATGGGCACCCCAACCCATCAGAGAGGCATCGTCGACAGAGAGACCGTCGGCTCGGGCGGACGAGACAGGATGCCCTCCTGCAAATGATCTGGAACGGTCCACCACTGGAGGCGTTCCACATCCCCTGTGTCACCGCACAAGCTGGTCAAGGATCGCAGCATTGTGACCACTGGCTGGCCAGTCCCCACTGAAGGGGACGCATATTCCAGCGGGCCCAACGGACCACGCTGGTGCAGGCCGCCATGAGACCCAGGAGGCGCAGGAAGTCCCGGGCAGGGCGCAATTGCCCAACCAGAAATGATCGGGCAAAGGAGGAAGAACCTCGGCCCTGTCCGCGGGAGCCGCTCTGGCTCGAAGAGAGTTGAGCTGCGCCCGATGAATAGAATCACCTGCTGCGCTCGAGTTCCGACTTGGCCTCGTTGATAAGGAGGCCCAGTTGAGAAACGACCTGGAGGCAGATCTCTGGACCACTCCGCCTCCTTCCTGGAGGGAGCTGCTATCAGCCAGTCGTCCAGGTGAGAGCACACGGACCCTCGGGCGCCGCAGGAATGCTGTCACCACAGCCATGCATTTGGTGAAGACCCTGGGAGCTGGAGACAAGCCGAAGGGCATGGCTTGGAACTCAAGAGGATCCTTCCGCTCGGGCGAAGGAATCTCTGGTGAGGCGGACGGATAGGGACGTGAAAAACGCGTCCTGCAAGTCCAGAGAGCAGAACCACGCGCCGGCGCTCAAGGATGGTATTATCTGAGCCAGAGTGACCATCCTGAAGGTTCGAGACCTAGGGAACTTGTTTAGGTCGTGGTAGGTCGGGAATGGGGCCAGCCCCCGTCCGCTTCGAACCAGGGAAGTACCAGACACAAACCCTGGGTCTGAAGGAGGGTCCACCACTCTTACCACCTCCTTCTGGAGGAGAGCGATGTCGGCTCGACAGCCGCCAGTGAGGCTGGGGTCCCGAAGCCCCTCGAGGCGGCGGCTCTGAAGGGTGGTGCCTGCTCGAATTCCAGAGGCAGGCCTCTTCCCACCACCTCAAGACCCACCTGTCCGTGGTAACAGCGGAACCAGGCGGAAGGAAGTGCCGGGCGCTCCCACGGGGACCCAGGTGAAGGTGGCAGGGATGGGGGCGACACCCTCAGCCCCACTGGGCAGGCTTGGAGGAGGGACCGCCGAGGGACCTCCTGGGCCCTTTCCTCCTTGCCTCCTGTTAGAGGAAGCCGGCTTGGGTTTGGGATGCCAAGGCCGAGCCTGCTGGCCCTGCGTTGCTGGGCAGGCGCGCCGGGGCACAGAAGGACGAAAGGGCTTAGGCTGTGGTTTCATGCCTTTGTCCTTCTGAGCGGAAGAGACCCGAGTCCAAGGTGGCATTGGACTTCTCGATCTCTGCAGGTGACCTTCCACCCCAGGGTCGAAGAGGTCAGTCCCAAAAGAACATCCGCCAACTTGTGCTGGTATCCGAGTAAAGGTGGATATCCTCAGCCAAGCATGACGACAGCCACTGCAGGCCCACCCATCTGGCACATGAGTCCCTATATCCAAAGCAGTCTGGAGCTGCTGTTTGGCCACTGCCTGCCCTGGTCCCGCACCTGCTTAACCGTAGTCTGCAGATCGGCGGAAGATGAGGATGACCTCATCCAGGAGCCCAACAGGGCATGAGAAAAATGTGCCATGAGGACGGCCGAACTGGCCTGGCGAAGCTTCCGAGATAGAGACTGGCGTGAACTTTTAAGCCGACATAGTCCAATTTCTTGGACTCTCTGTCAGAGGTTTGTCCACATCCCTGGCGTTGCCGGGGCGCCGGAAACGCTTGTCGGTAACCCAACCCTCAGCAGAGAGGGTTCCGAAACCGGACAAGGAACCGCATACTTCCTGGCCATCCTGGCAAGGCGCATGGCAGGAAGCAGGGCGCTGCCAAAGCTCCAGTGCCGACCCACTATGGCCTCGCCACGGAAAGGCCTCCGTCGGAGAACCCTCGGTCCAGAATCTCCGTGAGGGGATACCTGGCCTGCTTGGAACGGGTTCGAGCTCCATCCCGTAGACTCGGGATGAGCCAAGCAGTCCTAGGAAGGACGTAAGGCTATCGTCCATTGACTGACCTCCTGAAGACTCCAAGTCCAGTCGCTTGGAGAAAAGGAGGAATCATCTTCGGACTGGAAGAACTCAAGAGCTGCCTCTGGCCTGAGCTACCCTTCACCTGCCGCGAGGCCGGTCGGGAGTGAGGGTAACTGACAGCCGATGGGGTAGACCCTTAGCCGACCGAGAATCCTTGGTCGGAGCCCCAATTGGTGGCTGTGGAGGCGGAGGTTCCACCGGAATCGGTGGAGCAGCTGGTTTTGGCCGAACAACCGGCCTGGGTATAGGCTCCTCGGATAAGTCGAGGGGTTGTGTCGGCCGTTCCGGTGACAGCCACTTAATGGCCGGGGAAGGCGACGGGGTCGGCTTATTCCCGGCCAGGAGGAGCTGTTGCAACATAAGGTCCTCGTGACTGCCGACGTACTTCACGCCGGCTTCCCTCATCCGAGGGAGGAGGACGAGACGGACGGCGACGCCCGCTTACCGCGTGCCGAGGACCGAGACCGCCCATGACGGTGGGATCGGCTGGACCGCAAGAGGTCCGAGACCAGAGTCCCGAATTTCCGAGGTCGGGCGGGGAGGTGTCGGCCGGAACCGGCACTCCCTTCGGCTCGGATGGTCCATCCGAGGGCTCCGAACCGGAGGCATAGGCGAGCCCACGATCCTCAACTCCTCCCGGGGAACCGGGAGGGGAATCTGCTGCTAAAGGCGACAGCCCGTCAATGGGTCGAGAAAATCTCGACTTCATCGGTGGGAGTCTCGGTCAACTGACCTGGACGGGGACACCGTGAGGCCAGTGGTCGGGTCGAAATGGTCGGAAGCCGACGGTCGACGGCCCGGGGAGAGGGACCTTTCCCGCTCCCAAGAGCGTCGACGGAGGGACTTACCCCTGTCCCTCTTTTTGGACCGAGAATAAGGTCCAGCAGACACAGGCCCTTCTCCTTTAGTGGAGAGGGACAGACAAAGCTCCTTAAAAGAAGCCGTGTAGGAAGAACCCAGAGAGAGCGGGATAAATGCCGCGGCCGAGGAAGATACGGCCCGCGCCGCCTCCTCTTCGAGGGCGACCATCCGCTCGAGCTGATCCGCCGAGCCCGCCGCCGCGGACACCGCCCAACCGGCCTCCTGGACTTCACCGAGGAAAACGCTCGGGACGGCCCAGTTGCAATCGGGCAGCACGGTCTTCGAGGACGAGGTGCAGAAAGATGAGCACAGTCGCAAGCCTCGCGGTCGTGCTCAAGGCCTAAGCAGTAGACACACGTGGAGTGTGGATCCGTCCGAGACATCTTCTGCCCGCATGGGCATCTCCAGAAATCCGGAGTCGGTTGTCCATCGCGGCCCGCGAGGGATAGAAGACTGAAGTCTTTTTGCAAAATTTATTTATAAATCCATAAGCGGAGAATAGGAACCAGTCACAGCGCAGAGGCGTTAAGGAGGAACCTGAGCTTCAAGCGGTAAGGAAGATCTGGCGTCATGGGCGGGCCGAGTTATACCACCGGGTGGGTGGGAGGAGCAAGTTGAAGACCTTCCGGCAAGATTTAAAGCGGCAAGGATACCTGCCAATGAGTGTGGATGAACAACATATCCATGTCCCTAGAAAGTGACTGTTTAGAGACAGGAGCTCCCTTCATCCTGTGGGCAAAGGAGACGAAAAGTTGGTCCAACTTTCGGTGCTGTTTGGTTCTGGTCAGGTAGTATCTGAGGCACCTGTGCACGTCTAGGGTGTGCAGAAGGGCTTCTCCTCGATTAGAGTACTTTGGAAAATACACTGGTAGATCGATATACTAATTAAGGGTGAGAGCCCGAGACCACCTTAGGCAAAAACTTTGGGGTTTGTCCTTCGGGATACCCTGTCCTGGTGGAAAACCAAATAAGGCTCTTTGCACATAAGAGCATGCATCTCTGAAATTCTTCTGGCAGAAGTAACTGCAACTAAAAATAAAGGTTACTCACCTGTAACAGGAATTCTAGGAATGGTATATGTTGTTCATCCACACTGTCTGGCAGGTTCCTTGCCGCTTTAAATCTTGCCGGAAGGTCTTCAAGCTGGCTCTTCCCACCCACCCGGGTGGTAAAACTCTCGGCTCCGCCCCATGATGCCAGATCTAGCCCACTGGAAGCCAGGTTGTGCGTCGAAGCCGGGGAGACCCGGGTGGGTCATGTGGATGAACAACATATACCAATCCTAGAACTCCTGTTACAGGTGAGTAACCTGTATTTCTAGGGACATGGATATGTTATTCATCCACACTTTCTGGCAGACTCCTAGACAGTTCTCCGGGAGGAGGGAGGCAAGGTGCACACTCCCTACTTAGGGAATAATGACTGAAGAACAGAGGCCTCAAAACCAGCATCCCGGCGTGACTCAAGGTCGATGTGGTAATGGGTAATGAAGGTGTGTGCCGACTTCCAGGTAGCAGCCCTGCAGATTTCCTGGATAGGGACATCCCTGGGAGCAGCCACCGATGCAGCGGTATGGCGGGTAGAATGAGCTCTTATCCCTCTGGGAGGCTCCATGCCTGCCAACCTATAGCAGAGATCTATGCAGGTGGTGACCCACCTGCCTATCGTCTGCTTGGCTTGGCTGCAGGTCTGCCATGTGCAGCTTCAGCGTAGGTGACAAACAGCTGGCGAACCTCTCCCCGAACTTCAGCCATCCGCTCCTTGTAATAAGCGAGCACTCTTCTAGGGTCCAAAGTATGGAGCCTATATTCAGCCTCCGAGGCGTGATTGGGGTAGAACACAGGCAGAGTCAACACCTGGTTAAGGTGAAACTCAGACACCACCTTCGGAAGGAATTACGAGTGGGAGCGCAGGACAACCTTGTCCTTGTGGGAGACCCGATAAGGAGACTCGATGGAAAGCACCTGGATCTCTCCCATCCTTCTGGCTGATGTGACAGCCACCAAGAAGGTGGTCTTCCACGACAGGTGAGAGATGTCACACCTGTGCATCGGTTCGAATGGCTTGCCCATGAGCTTAGCCAGTACCAGCAGTAGATCCCACGGAGGTGGAGGTTCTCGCACCGGAGGGGATATGTGATCAAGGCCTTTGAAAAAGCACCAGATCACCTTCTCCTGCGCCACAGACTGCTTCCCGGCCCGTGTGCGGTAGGCAGAGATGGCTGCCAGGTGCACCTTGAGGGTCGCAGACCGAAGCCCTTGCTGAGAAAGGGACCACAGGTAGTCCAGAATGCTTGCCAAGGAACAGGAGGAAGGGTCCAGGCCCTTGCCCTGACACCAAATGGAGAATCTCTTCCATTTGAAGGCGTAGCATTTCCTGGTCGACTCACGGACGTCCCAACAACGTTGAGGACCTTGTCGGAAGACCCAAGGCCTGGAACTCTAGCCGCTCAGTAACCAGGCCGTCAGGTGCAAGGATTGAAGGTCTGGATGGAATACCTTCCCCGATTGACTGAGATCAGGTCTGGGTGGGCTGGAAGCCGCCTCGGGAGCCTGGAGCTGAGACTGAGAAGATCTGGATACCAGAACTGGCGGGGCCAGTCTGGGGCTACCAGAATCATCTGCGTCTTGTCCCTCTTCCCCTTGAGAAGCACCTTGTGGATCAAGGGAAATGGGGGGAAAGGCGCAGAAGAGGCCCAAGGTCCACGGCCTCGAGAAGGCATCCCCCTGCAGCGAGCCCTGCTGAGGGGGTTGGGCATGAAACAGTCTCAGCTTTGCATTCTCCCTGGAGGCAAACAGGTCCACCTGAGGCATGCCCCAGTGGGAAAACAGATCTTGTACTACCTCCGGCAGGAGAGAACACTCGTGGGACGCAGCCCCTAACCAGCTTAGGGCACTGACCAGAATGTTGGAGGCTCCTGCCACATGGATGGCAAGGAGATCCGCCTCCAAGCTGCGCATGAGTGACCAAATGCAGAAAGCTTCCTTGCACAGAGGCATGGAGCGCGTCCCGCCCTGGTGGTTTAGATAGTACATGGTCGTGGTAGTCCGTCTGAACCTGAACCACTTGACCCTGTAGAAACGGAGCGAAGGCGGTGAGGGCTAGAGGAACCGCTCGAAGCTCCAGCAGGTTGAAGTGACATCGGGACTCCCGAGGGGACCAGAGGCCATGCGCTCTGTACTCCCCCAGATGGGCACCCCAACCCATCAGAGAGGCATCGGTCGATAGAGAGACCATCAGCTCGGGGCGGACAAACGGGATGCCCTCCTACAGGTGTGCTGGAACGGTCCACCACTGGAGAGCGTTCCACATCCCTGGGTCACTGTCACTAGCTGATCGGAGTGCTGTGACCATTGGCTGGCCAGCCCCCACTGGAGGGGACGCATGTATCAATGGGCCCAACAGAACACACTGGTGCAGGCCGCCAAGAAGCCCAGGAGGCGCAGGAAGTCCCAGGCAGGGCGCAATTGTCCAACCTGAAATGACTGGGCAAAGGAGGAAAGAACCTCGGCCCTGTCCGCCAGAAGCCATGCTCCGTCTCGTAGAGAGTCGAGCTCTGCCCCGATTAATTTTATCAGCTGCTTTGGCATGAGTTCCGACTTGGCCTCGTTGATGAGGCGGCCAACCTAAGCACAAACCTGGAGGGCCAGATTTCTGGACCACTCCACCTCCGTTCTGGAGGAGGCTGCAATCAGCCAGTTGTCCAGGTAGTGGCACACCCAGACCCTTCGGCACCACAGGAATGCTGTAACCACTGCCATGCATTTGGTGAAGACCATGGGAGCTAGGGAAAGGCCGAACGGCATGGCCCAGAACTCGTAGAGGGATCCCTCTGCCCTGAAGCGGAGGAATCTCTGTTGGGATGGACGGATTGGGACGTGAAAGAACGCGTCCTGGAGGTCCAGAGAACAGAACCACATGCCTCATTCCAAGGATGGGATTATCTGAGCCAGAGTGACCATCCTGAAGGTAAGAGACCATAGGAACCTGTTCAGGTCATGCAGGTCTAGAATGGGGCGCCAGCCCCCCGTCCGTTTTGGGACCAGGAAGTACCTGGACACAAACCCTGGGTCTGGTGGAGGATCCACTACCTTCCTGATCACCTCTTTCGAGAAGCAGGGCGATGTCGGCACGGTGAGCCGACAGAGGCTGCGGACCCCGTAGCCCCTCCCCCGAGGGGTGACGGCTCGGAAGTGCGGGGCCTGCTCGAACTCCAGGGGAAGGCCCTTTCCTACCACCTCCAACACCCAACGGCCCGTGGTGATAGCGGACCAGGCGGAAAGGAAGCAGAGCTGCGTCTCCCCACAGGGGAACCCAGGGGGAGTGACGTGGCTGGGGCGACACCCTCAATCTGCCACTGGGCAGGCTTGGAGGAGGAACCGGCTGAGGGACCTCCTGGGCCTTTTCCTCCCTGCTTCCTGATAGAGGAAGCTGTAGGCTTGGCTTTGGGGTGCCAAGCGCAAGCCTGCTGGCCCTGATGCTGGTGCTGTTGGGCCGGACGTGCCGCAGGCGCAGAAGGGCAAAAGGACTTACGTTGTTGTCAGTGGCCCTTGTCCTTCTGTGTGGAAGTGACTGAGTCCAGAGTGACTTTTCGATCCGCTGGAGGTGACCTTCCACTCCAGGGCCGAAGAGGTCAGTCCCTAGGAAGGGGACATCCGCCAGTTTATGCTGGGTATCCACCATGAAGGTGGATATCTTCAGCCATGCTCTGCGGCGCATGGCCACTGCAGCAGCAACTGATCTGGCACAGGAGTCTCCAATGTCCAGAGCCGTTTGGAGCTGCTGTTTTGCCACCGCCCTTCCCTGGTCCTGTACCTGCTTGACCATGGTCTGCAGGTCGGCCAGGACATGAAGGATCACCTCATCTAGGGAGCCCACGAGGGCACAGAAGTGTGCCATCAGCACGGCCGAGCTGGCCTGGCGGAGGCCGAAGGAGGATGCAGCGTACACCTTGTGCCCGGCATAGTCCAGCTTTTTGGACTCCTTGTCGGGGGTCGGGGGGGGGTTTATCCACATCCCTAGCGTTCCCGGAACGCTGGAAAACGCTATCTGTGACCAACCCCTCAGCGGAGGGGTGTTCCGAAAAAACGGACAAAGAGCCGGTAGAGACCGCATACTTCCTGGCCATCCTGGCCAAAGGCGCAGGACAGGAAGCCGGCCACTGTCAAAGCTCCAAGGCTGGGCCAACAATGGCTTCAGCCACTGGAAAGGCCTTCTTGTGCGAATCCCCTTGGTCCAGTATCTCGGTTAGGGGATACTTGGCCCACTTGGATACAGGCTCGAGCTGCATCCTGGTGGACTCGAGGATGAGCCGAAGCAGACCCATAAAGGACAATGGGCTCTTGTCCATCGACTGGCCCCCGGAGGACTCCAGGTCAATGGGCCTGGAGAACAGGGAGGAGTCTGTCTCAGGAGTCCGCGAAGAGCTACCTGGGGCCTGAGCCACCCTTCACCTGCCGAGGATGGTTGGGAGTGAGGGTGACCGACAACCTGTGGGGCAGACCCTGACCCGACTGAGTCCTTAGTCGGCGCCCCCGATTGCGGTTGTGGAGGCGGAGGTTCCACCACAATCGGTGGGGCAGCTGGTTTCCGCCGAACAACTGGCCCAGGCTTGGGCACCTCGACTACAGCGAGTGGTTGTTTCGGCCGTTCGGGTGACAGCCACTTGATGGCCGGGGAAGGCGACGGCTTGTTCACGGACAGAAGTAACTGCTGCCAAATTAGGTCCTCGTAGCGTCAACGCACTTGTGCCGAAGCTCTCCTCTTTCTCCAGAGGAGGAAGACGAGGATTGAGTGGCGGCGCCGCTATCGTGCCGGACCAAGACCGCTGATGTCGGCGGTGGATCGAGACGATGTCAGAGACCGAGACAGAGGTCCTCTGTGTTTCCGAGGAAGGGGTTGGGGACACCCGTTCTTCCCTTGGCTCGGAAGCCTTGACCGGGGACTCTGCACAGGAGGCGCAGGCAAGTCCTCGGTCTTCACTGGGGGAACCGGTGAAGAAGGGTTGTCTACTTCACCAGTCGACAGTCCATCCTACGGGTTGAGAAAAATCTCAACCATGTCGACAGAAGTCTCGGCCGGCTGACCTGACAGACACTGTGAAGCCAGCAGCCCTAGCCGCAACCTCGACCAAAGTCTAGTGTCGACTGTCCGGGGAAGGGGACCTCTCCCGCTCCCACAAACTCCGACGGTGGGACTTATCTTTCAAGTCCTCCTTTTTGGACCGAGAAGAATGTCCCGATGGCCCCTCTCCCTTCGTGGAAAGGGATTGGCAAAGCTCCTTAAAAGAAGCTGTGTAGGAGGATCCCAAAGAGAGCGGGATAAATGCCGTGACCGAGGAAGAGGATGATGTGGCCTGTGCCGCCTCCTCGAGGGCGATCATCTGCTAGAGTTACTCAGCCGAGCCAGCCATCGGACACCGCCCAATGGGCCTCCTCTGACTTCACCAGCGGGTAGCGCTTCTCAGGGCGCCCAAGCTGTAACCAGGCAGCTCGGTCTTCCAGGACGTTGGCTGAAAACAAACGACATAACTCGCAGGCCTGCGGGTCATGGTCTAGGCCGAGGCAGTAGACGCACGTGGAGTGCGAATCCATCCTGGACATTTTCTGCCCACATGGGCACCGCCGAAAACCGGGAGTCTATTTGTCCATCGCAGCCACGAGGGAGTAATTTGACAGAAGTCTTGAAAAATTTAACAACAAGTTTCGGGCGAACCAAAGAATTAGGATCCAGTCTATACGCAGAGCGTTAAGGAGGGAACCTGAGCTTCCAAACGGTAAGGAAGATCTGGCGTCATGGGGCGGAGCCGAGAGAGTTTTACCACCTGGGTGGGTGGGAGGAGCCAGTTTGAAGACCTTCCGGCAAGATTTAAAGTGGCAAGGAACCTGCCAGACAGTGTGGATGAACAACATATCCATGTCCCTAGAAATGTCGTTTACGACCTTTTGATCTAGTTCCCATTAGTGGGACCTGGCTGACGAGCGGCTGAGAGCAACAGCCAGAGTATTTTCCACTCCCGGAACATGAACCGCAGTCAGATGAAGGCTGTGCTGGGTTGCCCAGTACCAGACTCTCATCGCCTCCCGGCACAGAGGGTAGGAACGAGTGCCTCCTCGTTTGCTGAGGTACCAGACTACGCACATGTCTGACTGAACCAGAAGATGACAGTGAAGAATGAAGGGAAAGAGAGGCTATAGGGCATAGAGGACTGCCCTCTGCTCGAGCACACTGATGTGAAGCTTCCACTCAAAATGAGACCAGCTGCCCTGTGTCTTGTGAGACCCAAGGTGGACACCCCAGCCCTCCCTTGATGCGTCCTTTGTCAGAGTCTGGGTTGGAGGGTTGATGTAAAAACGGGACCCCCAGACTGAGGTTCTGCTGAACCATCCACCACTGGAAGTCCCTGATCATGGGATCCGACACTAGGACCTCATGATCTAGATCGTCTAGAGTTTGGTTCCATTATGACTGAAGTGTCCACTGGGAGAGTCATGTGGAGCCGAGCTGGAGAAACCATTGGAATGGCAGCCGTCATGAGCCCGAGAAAGCGAAGGACCTTCCTGGCTCCTACTCGCCGGAGGCCGGACAATAGACTAGCTTGTTTCTGAAAAGGCTCAGCCCTGTCCAAGGGCAAAAAGGCTTTGCCTAGGGTCATGTCCAGCATTGCCCCTGTAAACTGTAGACGCTGGCAAACGACCAAATGGGACTTGGCCTAGTTGATGGTTACACCCAAGCTGGTGAAAACCTGCAGGGAAAGAGAGTGCAGGCGTTCCCCCCTGGATGTGGCCGCTAGCAGCCAGTCTTCCAGGTAAGAGAAGATTCTGCACTCCCTGAGTATGCAGGTGAGCCGCCACCACCGCCAGGCATTTAGAAAATACTCGGGGAACCGAGGAAAGACCAAATGGGAAAACCCTGAACTGGTAGTGGGCGCCCTGAAAACAAAACCGGAGGTATTTGCGGTGTGAAGGGCATATGGGGATATGGAGGTATGCGTACTGCATATCCAGAGCACAGCCACTGTCCCAGCCAAAGCATTGGAAGACGACTCTGCAAGAGAGCATTCTGAAACACTTGTACTCCACAAACTGATTTAGGGAGTAGAGATCTAGAATCGGTCTCAAATTTCCTGTCTTTGGTACTAGAAAGAAATGAGAATAGTAACCAGTCCCCTGAAGGGGGGGGTGTGGGGACGGGTTCTATCACCACCTTCAGCAGAACAGACTGGATTTCTTCCTGTACCAGAGGAAGATGTTGCAGGGAGTACAATGACTGTAGTCTGAGAGGTGGTTTCTCGAGAAACTTTCAAGTGTCTGGCTGATATTAGCTGGAGCACCCAAGCATCTGCCGTTATCCTCTCCCAACCCGGTAGATGAGAGGAGAATCTCCCCCATCCCCCCGCACTGGTTCCTCTGGAATGGCCAGAGGCAAGGAGTCGGGAGGTGGAGGGCAAGGCAGCAGCCGAAGCTCTGGAAGTTTTTTGTTTTTAAACTGGGGGGATGCTAAAGGGGCTCTAGGCTTGTTGGGGTGTTTAGCCTGTATTTGCTTTTGTTTGACGGTTTTGGCGTCGAAAGGAATGCCGCTGCCCTTAAGCAGCACTGTACAAAGTCTGAACAGATTTAAATGCGGTACCCTTTTCCTGTAGTTCAATTATGATGTCTGATATCGCCCCCAAACAGCACTGAACCCCTGAAAGGAGCATCCTGGATAGCAGTCTACACTTCAGGGACCAATCCTGACTTGCAGAGCCAGGTATGACATCGTAAGCCTAAGGCAAAGCTGAGCTCCTACCTTTCAGTGTCCACCGCATTGTATGTGGCACGTAACATGTGCCTACAGGCCGAATATGTAGAGTGGACAAGGTCTCCCAGTTCCTGTTTGGTCTGCGAATCAGGAAGGGAGTCCAGTTTTGCTACCTGACTAGAGAGAGACTTCTGGTTATCCCCCATGTGGCCGACGTAGTTAAGGGCCCTTATACCTAGGGTAGAAGATGCACTGATCTTCCCATACTGGTCCAGAAGACGCGACTCCTTGTCGGGGGCGAGCTGAGGTGCTTCAGGTTGGCAGAACGGCCGTGAGCGGCGCTAATCACCACCGAATTTGCCTTGGGGTGAAGACTAAGACGGTCTTTACCCACTGGAGCCTGGTAAAGCCCATCTACCTTCTGGGGGGGGGGGGGTTAGCGAGGAAGGCTGTTTCCAAACAGTGGAGACAAGATCCACGTGAGGCTCAAGCCAGGGTGGGATCAGAGTAGGAGCAGTTTCCGGCAGATCACGATGGCCAGCGCGTTTTTTGCACTGTGGGTCTGGCTCCACCAATTGCCACTGACAGGTGTCCTGGATTTTTCTTAACTCCAGAAAGGAAGGATCCTCCAGAGCAGACTTCGGAGAGTCTTTCGGCCTGTGATTTTCTGGAATATGTGGCTCGTCCCTAGTATCAGAGGAATCCGAGTCGGAGTCCAAGTCAGATGGATCTGAAGAGGAAGAGGAAGACTCCTCCCTGTTGGGGGATGGAACGACCCCTTTGGGGTTAGCTCGGGGGTGCGGCTGCTCCCCAAGCAGAGAGCCAGATGGTCCTCCTCTGGCGTCGAGTAAAGGGGGAGGGGTCTCCTGTCGCCAGTGTTAAGGAGATGGAACAGGGGTGACCTGAACGTCTGGCTCTGGAGTGACGGGAGTAGGCTTAGGCATGTGAGCAGGAGGAGAAACCAAATCCTGCTCAACAGTCTCCCACCAACAGGTAAAAAGTTCCTTCACCCGAGACATGCCCAGCTTCGGAGACCCAGGTTTTGGAGGCGATGTCGGTCTGCCTTCTCCCGAACCTGCGTCAGCTGGATCTGGCGTCGGTCAAATAGGCAATGTTGGTGGTATTTCAGTAGTACTGTCTAGTTCCAACATCTGATGGACCTGCGTATGATTCCGAGGAGCGCGGGGCTACTGACAGTAGACATTGGTTGGGGGGGGGTACCAACTGTAGCAGTACGGTGGGCAGCTTATCTGGCACCGGACGAGGCACTGAAGGACAATTCTCTGGCACTGGGCAAGAAGCCTGGTCTGACGGACGTCCCTTATCCGGAGAAAGGTGGGGATGGTCGGAGCGTGAAGAGGCCTTGACTGGCCTGTCAGCAGATTTGCAGGGCTTGTCCGAGAGGCATCTGTCGGAATCCACGGACGGACACCAGTCGGATTGTGCTTAGGAGGCAGGGATGAAGCCCTGGAAGAAGAGTGCCCCACAGACTGTTTGGACTCCTGGGGACTGACCGAGGCCAATCAGCAGGAGGACTTACCTTTAGCCACTGCAGAGCCGGTGTCGCAGGGCCTCTTAGGCAACAAGAAGCTCGAGTCCGAGGGCCTTTTCACCACTGCAGAACCAGAGTCCAGAGGCCTAATTTTTATAGGCTGAAATGAAGACCCCTTAGCAAGAGAAGCTGAGGTCGGAGGCTTAAGAGAGGGAAGCTGGGCATCATGGCCGGAGGAGCCGGAGTGACCAGTGGACTGGGAGCTGGAAGACCTGGGTCTGGAGGACAAGCGATCCCGGTGGTGGCGCTTTTCTGTGTTTTTTCCTTGGGGGTGGGAGAGAAGAGATTCCCTCCCGGAGGATGTCGTCTGCTGCATGTGGGCCAAACGCTGTTAGACTAGGTAAGCCTGAAGAGACTTCTGTCTCTGAATACCGGTCCGGCTGTTGAAGGCCTGGCAATGGCTACAGGCGCTAGTGTCGTGGTTTAGGTCCAGGGAAAAAAAGTCAGGTCGAATGTCCATCCCTGTAAGGGTTCGGTTTCCCACAAGAGCACTTTATTACAGTGCCTGGTCGGTGGAGAGGACATATGTCGTAGGAATCGCTGAAGCGAGACAGAGAAAAAAGTTCTAAAGCTGAGGAACTGTTAGAGAGACTAACATCGCAGCGGCGGAAAAGAACTGGTGCACGTGGGGACAGCCACCTGCCTTTATACCTGGTGACATTGGGGGTGGAGCAGACATCGGGTGGGCAGTCCCATGTCAGTACTGCTGGGGAAAAGAATTGTAGAGACCTGCCACCAGGTGGCGTCAGTCCTACATGTTACCTGCTGCAAGAGCTTCCTCTAAGTAACAACTACCGTTTCAGGTGAGTAATCTGTTTTTCTAGATCGTGAATATGTTGTTCATCCACACTTACTGACAGACTCCTAGCAGTTCTCTGGGAGGAGGGAGGCAAGGCGCAACCCCCCACTGATACTCACTTGGAAAATAGAGATTGGAGAACTGAGGCCCCAAAACCAGCACCCCAGGCATGACTCAAGATCGATGTGGTAATGAGTAATGAAAGTGTTTGCCGACTTCCAGGTGGATGCCCAACAGATTTCCTGGATAGGGATGTCCCTGGAAGCAGCCACCGATGCAGCGGTATGGCGGGTAGAATGAGCTCTTATCCCTCTGGGAGGCTCCATACCCACACAGACTTATGCAATAAGTAATCCACCTTGCAATGATCCGTTTTGCTGCCGGTCTGCAGAAGCGGCTTCAGCTTAGGTGACAAACAGCTGGCGAACCTCTCCCCGAACTTCCGCCATCCTCTCCTTATAATAGGAGAGAGCTTGTCTCGGGTCCAAACTATGGAGCCTGTACTCTGCTTCAGAGATGTTATTAGGGTAGTATATTGGCAGGGTTAATGCCTGGTTAAGGTGAAACTGACACCACCTTTGGAAGGAATTTCGGGTTGGGGCATAGGACAACCTTGTCCCTGTGGAAGACCAGATAAGGGAAGCCCACTGAAAGTGCCTGGAGCTCCCCTGTCCTCCTGGCAGACGTGACAGCCACCAGGAAGGCAGTCTTCCAAAAGTGTGACAACGCACACTAGTGCATTGGTTCGAATGGCTTGCCCATGAGCTTTGCCAGTACCAGCAGTAGATCCCACGGAGGTGGAGGTTCATGCACTGGATGGGATATGTGATACAGGCCTTTGAAAAAGCACCTGACCACTGTTTCCTGCGCCGTCGGCTGACCAGCCCGCACCCAGTAAGCAAAGATGACTGTCAGATGCACTCTAAGGGTCGATGACCGAAGACCCCCTTTGGAGAGAGACTAAAAGTAATCGAGAATGTTAGCCACCGGACAGGGCAGAGGGTCCAGGCCCTTGCCCTGACACCAAATGGAAAACCGCTTCCATCTGAATGAATAACATTTCCTGGTCGATTCCTTTCTGGATGCTTCCACCACAGTGGGGACATCCTCAGAAAGACCCAAAGCCTGGAACTCTCGCCGCTCAGGTACCAGGCTGTGAGGTGCAAGGGTGGAAGGTCCGGATGGTATACCTTCCCGATTGAGAGAGAGAGAGAGAGAGAGAGAGATCAGGTCCATGTGCGCTGGAAGCCGCTCCGGGGTCCTACAGCTGAGGCTGAGGAGGTCTGGATACAAAAACTGGTGCGGCCAGTCTGGGGCTACCAGAATCACCTTCGCCTCGTCCCTCTTCACCTTGAGGAGCATCTTGTGGATCAAGGGAAATGGAGGGAAGACGTAGAAGTGGGCAGGGGCCCATGGCCTCAAGAAGGCATCCCCCTGCAGCGAGCCCTGCTGAGGGGGGTGGGCATGAAACAGCCTCAGCTTGGCGTTTTCCCTTGAGGCAAACAGGTCCACCATCGGTTTGCCCCAGTGGGAGAACAGGCTGTAAGCTATCTCTGGATGGACAGACCACTCCTGGGATGTCTTGCTTAAGCAGCTAAGAGCATCCGCCAGATGGTTTGATGCTCCTACCAGATGAATGGCTAGAAGATCCGCCTCCAGATGGCTGATGAGGATCCAGATGCAGAGTGCATCCCCGCAAAGCAGACGGGAGTGTGTGCCACCCTGTTTGCTGAGGTAGTACATGGTCGTGGTATTGTTCATCTGGACTTGACCCCGGAGCTGGGGAGCGAAAGCTGACAGTGCCAGCCTGACTGCTCTGAGCTACAACAGGTTGATGTGGTATCGGGACTCCTCGGGAGTCCAGAACCCATGGGCCCTTTTGTCTACCATGTGGGCTCCCCAGCCCATGAGAGGCATCGGTCGTGAGTATGGCTGTTGGCTCTGGGCAGACAAACGGGATCCTTCCTGTAACTGATCTGGGGCGGTCCACCATTGGAGAGCGTCCCACATCTTCTGGGTTTCAGTGATCAGCTGGTCGAAATGACCATGGCGCTAAGTCCACTGGGTGGCCAGCTCCCATTGGAGAGGGTGCATGTGCCACCAGGCCCAACAGACCACTGAGGTGCACGTTGCCATGTAACCCAAAAGGCGCAGAAAGTCCTGGGCAGGGCATAATTGCCCAACCAGAAATAATTGGGCAAAGGTGGAGAACACCACGCCCTGTCCGCTGGGAGCCAAGCTCTGGCTTGACTAGAGTCGAGCTCTGTCCCGATGAAGCACACCACCTGAGAAGGCACGAGTTCCAGCTTGGCTTGGTTGATCAAGAGGCTGAGTTGGGAGCAAGTCTGGAGGGCCAGGTCCCTGGACCTCTCCACCTCCTGCTGGGTAGGACCTGCTAAGAGCCAATCCTCGAGGTAGGGGTAAATTCCAACCCCCGATGCCCGAGATGGGCTGCAACCACTGCGATGCATTTGGTGAAGACCCATGGGGCCGATGACAGGCCGAACGGCATGGCTCGGAACTCCCAGTGAGATGGACAGATTGGGACATGAAAGAACATGTCCTGCAGATCCAGTGAACAGAACCACGTTTCGCTCCAAGGATAGTATGATCTGGGACAGAGTGACCATCCGAAAGGTGCGGGACCAGAGATACTGATTCAGGTCATGCAGATCTAGAATGGGGCGACAGCCCCCCGTCCACCTGTGCACCAGGAAGTACCTGGAGAATCCACTACTGGAGCTACTGCCTCCTTGAGGAGGAGCTGAGCAATGTCGTTTCGGAGAGCCGACAGAGTAAGGACAGATACTATTTCCTCCCGAGGGGTGTGGGCTCAGTTTGGAGGGTGCTGCTTGAATTCCAGAGGCAGTCCCCGACCGACCACTTCCAAAATCCACCTGTCCGTGGTAATAAGGGACCAGGCGGAAAGAAAGTGGCAGAGCCAGACCCCCACGGGAGGACCCAGACCTGGCATGATGGGAGAGGGGGAGGCAGCCCCAACCTCGTCACTGAGGAGGCTTGGAGGAGGATCCAAGACCCGAACCTTGGCCTCCTTTACGGGTCTGAAAGGACCCGGGCTTGGGCCAGGGGCACCAAGCTTGAGCCTGCTGCTGCCCTCCTTGAAAGGAGAGTTGCTGTGTCGCAGGGGAAGAGTGCCGAAAAGGCTTCTGCTGCTGCTTCTTCTGCATCCAACATGGCATTTCCATGCTCAATATGCTGAAGGTGACCAGCCACACCTAGGCCAAATAGGTCAGTGCCCAGGAAAGTCACATTAGCTAGTTTGTGCCGAGTATCTGCTGGAAGAGAGGAGTCTCTCAGCCAAGCCCTGCAAAGAGGCGCAACGGCGGCTGCCATCGAGCGGGCACAAGAATTCCCAATGTCCAGGGCTGTCTGAAGCTGCTGTTTGGCAACAGCCCAGCCCTGATCATGGACCTGCATGTCCAAGTGGAGGTGTGGGAGGACTTCATCCAAAGACCCCAAGAGGGCATGGGAGAAGTGTGCCACGATGACGGCCGAACTTGCCAGATGAAGGCCTAAAGATGAGGCCACATAGACCTTTCGAGCTGAATGATCCAAGAGTTTGGATTTATTTTCGGGAGGTCGGTCAGCGTCAGCAGAACTGCCAGTAAGCCTGAACACAGAGGTGGTCATCAGGCTCTCAGCCGAAGGGTGCTCTGTGAACCCCGTATGGGACCCCATGGGCACCACATACTTGCGGGCAGACTGTGCTGGACTGGAAGCAGGGTGCTGCCAAAGTTCTGAGGCCAGACCAACTACGGCCTTGGTCACAGGAAAGGCCTCTGTCACGGTATCCCCTCTCTTGAGGATGTCCATGAGAAGGTACTCTGCCTTTTTCTGGATAGGTTCCAGGGGTATCCCTGTAGACTCAGATGAGGCGAAGAATGCCCTGAAAGGACAAAGGACTTTCCTCCGTCTCCATCCCACTAGCCGATTCATCATCCCCAGGATGAGAATGTAGGCCGGTCTCATCCGAATCAGAGGTTTCCGAATACAATGGTCGACCACCCAGGTCACCTTCGACCCACCAAGGGCAGCCCAGGGTGACAGTGACCAAAAGACGCTGGGGAAGCCCAGTGTCTGATCTATCTTCCTTAGAAGGAGCCCCCTCCCACAGGCTGCTTGGGCGGTGGTTCCACCTCAAATCGGTGGAGATACTGGTTTAGGCCGAAGCGGACGTTTTGCCGGCTTCGTGGGCGGGGGAGCAGACTTAATCAGCTCCGAAGGAGTCGGCTTTGGCCTGGGAGGCGAACGTGAAGTAATGGCCAGGGTAGAAGCTGGGGTCGGCTTGTGCCCAGACAAAATCAGCTGTTGCCACATGAGGTCCTCATAGCACCGGAGTTTCCGCTGGAGCCTCTCCTCATCCAAGGAGGACGAGGACGACCAATGGCGTCGCCCCTTTTTTGAGCACCTGTGGCTCTTCCTCAGCCTGTCGGTCGAGGGGGTTCGTGACCTCGATCAAGATCGGACAGGCCAATTCGGTTCCTCGGGAGACACCGGCAAGACCAGTGATTTCCCAGTTTCAGGGACCGCTTCCTCGATGGGATTTCCAGCGGGCTGGGTCTCCTCATCGGGGAAAGAAAGGACCGGATTCCAATTGAGAGAATCGACGACCGGAGTCTGTGACAATAGGTCAATTGGATCGATTATTTTAACCTAGTCGATCGACACTTCAGTCAACTGGCCAGATGGCAAAGTCGAGAAGCCAGCAGCCGAAGAGGCAATTTCGACCAAAGTCGAGACTGCTGGTTCCTGGGACCGAGATCTCTCCCGATCCCAAGAAAATCTTCACCGAGACGAAGACGGTCCCGGGTCCTTTTCACGCTTATGAGACCGAGAGGAGTGTATGCTTGCAGGACCCTCTCCCTTAGTCAGGAGAGACTGGAACAACTCTCGGAAGGAACCCAAGAAGGTGGAGCCCAGGTTGAGCAGAACGAAGAAGCTCCGAGAGGAAGATTCCCCGGCACGACCAGCTTCCTCCTCGAAGGCTTGCATGCGTTCCAATTGCTTAGCAGATCCCACGGCCACGAACACCGCCCACCGAGCCTCCTATGATTTCACCAGAGGGTTACGTTTTTCCGACCTCCCCAACTTCAGGCATGCGAGATGGTCATCGAGGATGTTAGGGTGAAATGAAAGACAAAAAAAAAAATCGCACTTCAAAGTGTCATGGTCGACACCCAGGCAATAGACGCACACGGTGTGGGGGATCGGTGCGCGACATTTTCTGCCTGTACGAACACCAGTGAAATCCAGGGGAAGACTTGTCTTCCAGAATCGAAGATAAGTAGCTGCGATCGCTAAACCAAACTAGACAAATTTTCGGAATAACCTAAAGTTTTGAAGCCACAGCCTACAAAATGCGGGAATACGAAGGAGGCAACACGGGTGGGTGGGAGGAGCCAGCTTGAAGACTTCCGGCAGATTTAAAGAGGAAAGGGCCAATGCCAATGAGTGTGGATGAACAACATATCCACGCTCCTAGAATATCATCTTTGGTGTCCCCACCAAAAAGCACCGAGTCCAGGAAGGGGGCATCCTGAATCGCAGACTGTACCTCGTTGGCGAAGCTAGAGATGCAAAGCCAGGAATGCCGTCTTAAGGAGATAGCAGTCGCCGAGTCACGAGCTACAGAATCGACAGAGGCTTATGTAGCCATAAAGCATGCCTAAAGGAGAAGCAAGAGAGGCGAAGATCCTTGGCAAGTTCCTCCTTGAGGCTTGAGGAGTCCATCGCTTGGACTCTGGCATCTAACCTGGTCAAGGTAGCTTTTTGGTGTGACACCATGTGGGCCACATAGTTAAGGGACCGGAGCGCACTTGTGGCCGGAGCATAAACCTTCCTGCCGAACTAGTCAACCTGCCTCGACTGTCTGGAGGAGAGGTGGCTCATGTGCTTTGGTGCAGACGAGCGATCATGAGCAGCTGAGATAGCGACAGAGTCCGCCTTAGGTTGCGTCTTGAGAAAGGGAGCTTCTTTCGGCGCCCGGTACACTCTGTCCACCCTCTTGAGGACTGACGGGAGAGAATGAGGCATCTGCCAGACCGCAGAGGTGAGGTCCAATCCAAGGAGGAATCGGGACAGGGGACAGAGAATCTAAGTCCAGGTGTTTGGCTAGTCTCGGTCTCATGGGGTCCTGGTCCTTTGACTCCAAGTCAAAAAATTTCATGGACCTCAACAGGTCCAAAAAGGCAGGGTCCTCCGTTTTGGGGAGGGGAGGGAGAGAGAGAGAGAGAGAGAGAGAGAGAGAGAGAACTTGGGAAACTGCCCTTCGGACTCCCTGGTTCCTCCAAAACATCCTCCACCGACTTGTCGGCATCCTCGTCACCATCATCATCCGCCCCCTTATCCGGGAGACCACAAATGTCCGAAAGAACAATGGTTTGACGTGTCGTCCCGGAGACATGAACCATGGAAGGATAGGAGCTCCTCGGGGACGGAGATCTGGGAGAGCGTGGGAGGGGGAGCCTACTCTTCAGATCTGAGACCAACTCCGAGCGCGCCCTCTGCCACCAAGACTGGATTAATGTCTTGAAGTCCGGCATAACCGGAGGCAGGGGAGGTGGAAGAGGTTGAGGCGGGGGGGTGGGGTGGAGGAGATGGAAGTACCAGTGGAGTGGGGGTAATGATACCCCTGATAACCCAGGTAGGGACTGTACCCAGGGTAATACTGTCCTAAGGAACTCCAATCAGGAGGACCACCACCTGGGTAGTGGTCCGCAGGATACCCCCAGTGGGTAATGAACAGTTCGGGGTGTAGAAAAAATTCCCGTGTCAGGGGGTCTGATGGAGGAGGGACCCACGTTGGACCCGCCATTGTATAAATATATGGCGGATCCGGTGTCGGGATAGCCAACGTCAGGGGTACCAACGTTGGGACCGGCATCACCTGATCTGGCACCAGAGGGGCCAGCGTCAGGGCCAGACGAAGGGGACCAGACGGAGGGACCATGTCTGGCACCGACAGACCACTGGGCCCAGGCTGAGAAATAGTCGGAGGTTCCAGCTTCAGGTTGGAGTTGCTGAATCTGGTGGTGGGATCGACAGTCACCGGATCTGAAGGGATCCCACCCAATAGGGGAGAAGGGGCATCCACCTTAAGGCCAGACGGCTGAAGAGGAGCCTCCATCCCCGAGACCCCGTCGGGAAGCGCGGGACAGACCCTGAGGCATGGTCTTCAATGTCGAGGGGTCCCGCACTGTCCTCGCCTGAGGTACCCACCTGAGAAGGGGAGGGTACTGGCAGGGAAAAAGGGGGGAAGGGCAGTTTCCTCCTGGTTCTGCCGGCATCGGGGCAGCGCCGTTAGGCCCCAACGGGAGAACCACGCCTCAGCAGTCGTCAGACGGGAGTCTTACCAGACGGAGCCGGGCAGGCAGGGGAGGAGCCCCCAGCCGGGGCGGGTCCCCGAGGCCTGGGGAGCCAACTTACCGGTGGCCAGGCAGTCCCCGGAAGAGCCGGGGGCCAACTTTGCAGCCGTGGCGGTGCAGCTAGAGGAGCCGGACGACTGACCCCCAGAAGTTTCAGACTTACCGTCCAAAGTCTTCTTAGGTGGTTGTAAGGTGGCCTTGCTCATTGAGGGCCTAGAGGCCTCAAGCTGGGCCTCCGCGGAGCACTCACGCTCCAGAGATTTCTCTTTGTGGTGTTTCTTGGAGGGAGATGATTTTTCTGAAGAGGACTCGTGGATCCGGTCCAGTTGCTTTTCAAGAGAAGCAAGTTAGACTTTTTGGGCCTCCAAAGCCTGCTGTCTCTGCTTTTTGGTGGCCTGATTGAAAGTTTGGCACTCCAAGGAGGATGAGATAGGGTTGTCTTGGCCCAGACAGATCATACACTTCAGATGACCGTCCTTATGAGGTATGTGTGTGCCGAAGGACGAGCACTTCTTGGGTGAAGACATAAGCAAAAATTTTGAAAGGAATGGCGAAGGAAAAAGTCTGACACAAGAACTAACATGACGATCGTTACTGGAAGTCTGCTACGCGACTGACATGAGGAGACAGTGGGAAAGAACTGGAGGGCGGGGCTGGGCACTATATACAGCCACGCTGACATCGGTCACGTGATGTCGGGTGGGCGGTCCCTCATCAAGGATTGCTAGAAAAATCTGCCGTGCGGCCAGACGCCAGCTGGTGCCCATCCTATATGTAATGACCTACTGAAGGAACCTTCTCGAAGTAAGATCTGGAAGATTCCTGGAATTTCTTATAATGAAGAGCGGTAGGGTCACATGTTTGCCAAATTCAATTGCACTGTTGCTTTAAGATTTGCCTTCATGTTGCATTTACACTGTTTCTGCTCCTGTGTATTTTCCTACACTTACTACTATACTTTCCTGGGTCATACCTGAAAATGGTTATTCAACTGCCTGGTGTACGTACCTGGTTAACAAAAAACTACTCAAACTTAAATCGAACACTATAAACAGGGGTGCTCTTTACAACTTCTAAATACTGGATTAAATCTTTTGAAGCATACTTTGGCTTTTGAGTCTTCCAGCGAGTGCAACTTCCTAATTTGACTTTTTGATTCTAGTTTGCTACCTAAGCTGCATCGACGAACCACCATCTTTGACTGTGCACCTTCTCTTTGTTTCAACTCAAACTTGTCTTTTACCCTTTCATACAGAAGGCTTTCTGCTCACAGAATTCTCAAGCTTAATACCACTTTCTGCTTCTGAAGTGAAGTGATTGTTCAACCTCTTATACTGCACCCCGGAGCTCATTCACACCCCAGCATTCTCTTTTCGGGGGAGTAGGTCCCTGCCTTTTGCTGCTCCATTAGTCCAAATCCACTTTACCTGGCTCTCACCCTTCTTGTACTCCAGTGAGCAGTCCAGTAAGACAATGCGAGGGTTCTTGATGTGCCTGCGCATCTTGGGGTGAGTGACATCTTTGTTGAGCATCACACCACGTATGACAGCAGAATCCTCGATGAATCCTCCTGGGATCTGACAGAAGGTGATAAAGCATGAGAAAATGAATACAGTAAAAGACAAAATGAAGAACAGATAGCTTATGCTATGTAACCTTCAATGCCATTCTCCCTTGGGAATCTGTCAAGTCCAACTCAAAGCCTTAACAGTGCTTTCACAACCTCACCAGGTAGGGTATTCTACATGTAAATTATCCTCTGTGTGAATGGTCTTTTATACATAATACATTTCAGAGCACTTTACAAAACAAGGTGTGGATTCTGGTAGTGCAGGGACAGTAGAATAGAATCTGAAGTTATACATCAACTGTGATACCCAATGCATCCCAAAGCCCATTATACAGCCAATTTTTTCCCATTTGGTAAAATCTTATTTTTTTTTTTTTTTGAAGCGACTCATATCAAACTGAGGCAGATCAGCATATTACATGCAAAATTTTTGGTTTAAAATGGAGGGGTCTGCCCAAAACGCTGGGTCAAGTCTGTGTGTGTGTGTGTGTGGGGGGGTGGGGGGTCATAAAAACCTGACACCTAAGTGCTGATTTAAAAATGACAGAAATTCAGGGTTTTTCTACCAGTGTTTTCTGCTGAAAACAGAAAATCACAGCCCCTTTCTTTTACAAAGCAGAGAGTTAGATAACTGGTAAAGCACTAGGAGATAGATATATATACACATATATTTACACACACATATACACACATACATATATACATACACATACACATACATATATATACACACACACACACACACACACACACACACGTATATGTACATATGTATACATGTATATACACATAGACCTCTATGTATCTATATCATTCATGTATATATTTCTTTCACCTTTAGAATCTCTCCCCCCAACCCCCAAACTATCAGCCGTTTCGTAATAAAAACACCTTTGTTTAAGGTGTAACTATTTTACTGCTAAACGTCCAGGTATCCCTAACAAGGCGGATGCCACGTGGTTCCATGTCACGTAAAACTGCGGTGCCGCACCACTTGCTTCAATACACTGTACTGAAGCGAGCAGTGCTGCAATTTCACTTGAAATGGAGCCATGTGGCGTCTGCCTTGTTAGGGACACCCGGACTTTTCAGCAATAAAATAAAGTAAGTTAAAACACCAAAACAAAGGTCGTTTCATTGTGAAATGGCTAATGATGGGGTGGGGGATCTAAAGATGACAGCTTTCCTTTAAAGCAGAAAATACAGGTTACTCACCTGTAACAGGAGTTCTAGGAATGGTATGTATTGTTCATCCACACTGTCTGGCAGGTTTCTTGCCGCTTTAAATCTTGCCGGAAGGTCTTCAAGCTGGCTCCTCCCACCCACCCGGGTGGCAAAACTCTCGGTTCCGCCCCATGATGCCAGATCTGGCCCGCGGAAGCCAGGTTGTACAGGCCGGGCCGGGAGTGCCGGTGTCGTAGGATGAACATATACCATTCCTAGAACTCCTGCTACAGGTGAGCAACCTGTATTTCTAGGGACATGGATATGTCGCTCATCCACACTGTCTGGCAGACTCCTAGCAGTTCTCCGGAGGAGGGAGGCAAGCGCACACCCCTACTTAGAAAATAAAGACTGAGAACTGAGGTCCCAAAACCAGCATCCTGGCGTGACTCAAGGTCGATGTGGTAGTGGGTGATGAAGGTGTGTGCTGACTTCCAGGTAGCAGCCCTGCAGATTTCCTGGATAGGGACATCCTGGAAGCAGCCACCGATGCAGCGGTATGGATGGTAGAATGAGCTCTTATCCCTTTGGAGGGCTCCATGCCCGCCAACCTATAGCAGAGATCTACACAGGAGGTGACCCACCTGCCTATTGTCCGCTTGGCTGCAGGTCTGCCAGGTGCGGCTTCAGCGTAGGTGACAAACAGCTGGCGAACCTCTCCCCGAACTTTAGCCGTCCGCTCCTTATAGTAAGCGAGCGTTCTTCTAGGGTCCAAGATATGGAGCTTATATTCGGCCTCCGAGGTGTGATTGGGGTAGAACACTGGCAGAGTCAACACCTGGTTAAGGTGAAACTCCGACACCACCTTTGGAAGGAATTTTGGGTTGGGGCGCAGGACAACCTTGTCCCTGTAGAAGACCAGATAAGGAGACTCGATGGAAAGCGCCTGGAGCTCTCCCATCCTTCTGGCCGACGTGACAGCCACCAAGAAGGCGGTCTTCCACGACAGGTGAGAGATGTCACACTTGTGCATCGGTTCAAATGGCTTGCCCATGAGCTTAGCCAATACCAGCAGTAGATCCCAGAGGTGGAGATTCTCGCACCGGAGGGGATATGTGATCAAGGCTTTGAAAAGCACCGACCACCTTTCCTGCGCCACCGACTGCTTCTCTGCGCCCGGGTAAGCAGAGATGGCTGCCAGGTGCACTCTTAAGGGTGGTCTTCCATCAAGCCCTTGCTGAGAAAGGACCACAGGTAGTCCAGAATGCTTGCCAAGGAACAGGAGGAAGGGTCCAGGCCCTTTCCTGACACCAAATGGAGAATCTCTTCCATTCAAGACATAGCATTTTCTGGTCGACTCTACGGGACGCCTCAACAACGTTGAGGACCTCGGCCGGAAAGACCCAAGGCCTGGAACTCTAGCCGCTCAGGAACCAGGCAGTCAGGTGCAGGGATTGAAGGTCCGGATGGAATACCTTCCCCTGATTGACTGAGATCAGGTCCAGGTGGGCTGGAAGCCGCCTCGGGAGCCTGGAGCCGAGACTGAGGAGATCTGGATACCGGAACTGGCAGGGCCAGTCTGGGGCTACCAGAATCACCTGCGCCTTGTCCCTCCTCGCCTTGAGAAGCACCTTGTGGATCAAGGGAAAGGCGCAGAAGAGGCCCGGGGTCAATGGCCTCGAGAAGGCATCCCCCTGCTGAGGGGGGAGGGCATGAAACAGTCTCAGCTTCGCATTCTCCCTTGAGGCAAACAGGTCCACCTGAGGCATGCCCCAGTGGGAGAACAGATCTTGTACTACCTCCAGCAGGAGAGACCACTCGTGGGACGCAGCCCCTATCCGGCTTAGGGCATTGGCCAGAATGTTGGAGGCTCCTGCCACATGGATGGCAAGGAGATCCGCCTCCAGGCTGCGCACGAGTGACCAAATGTGGAGAGCTTCCCTGCACAGAGGCATGGAGCGCGTCCCGCCCTGGCGGTTTAGGTAGTACATGGTCGTGGTATTGTCCGTCTGGACCTGGACCACTTGACCCCGTAGAAACTGAGCGAAGGCGGTGAGGGCTAGACAAACCGCTCGAAGCTCCAGCAGGTTGATGTGGCATCGGACTCCCGAGGGGACCAGAGGCCGTGCACTCTGTGCTCCCCCAGATGGGCACCCCAACCCATCAGAGAGGCATCGGTCGATAGAGAGACCATCGGCTCGGGGTGGACAAACGGGATGCCCTCCTGCTGATGTGCTGGAACGGTCCACCACTGGAGTGTGTTCCACATCCCCTGGGTCACTGTCACTAGCTGATCCAAGGGACCAGAGTGCTGTGACCACTGGCTGGCCAGCCCCCACTGAAGGGGACGCATGTACCAACGGGCCCAACAGAACACGCTGGTGCAGGCCACCATGAGGCCCAGGAGGCGCAGGAAGTCCCAGGTAGGGCGCAATTGCCCAACCTGAAATGACTGTGCAAAGGAGGAAGGAACATCGGCCCTGTCCGCCGGAAGCCATGCTCTGGCTCGTAGAGAGTTGAGCTCTGTCCCGATATCACCTGCTTTGGCAAGAGTTCAGACTTGGCCTCGTTGATGAGGAGGCCAACCTGAGAGCAAACCTGGAGGGCAAGATCTCTGGACTGCTCCACCTCCATTCTGGAGGAGGCTGCAATCAGCCAGTCATCCAGGTAGGGGTACACCCAGACCCTTCGGCGCCGCAGGAATGCATTTGGTGAAGACCCCGGGAGCTAGGGAAAGGCCCAAGGGCGTGGCCCGGAACTCAGAGGGATCCCTCTGCCCTGAAGTGGAGGAATCTCTTGTGGGACGGACGGCTTGGGACGTGAAAACATGTCCTGGAGGTCCAGAGAACAGAACCACATGCTTCATTCCAAGGACGGAATTATCTGAGCCAGAGTGACCATCCTGAAGGTTCGAGACCTTAGGAACCTGTTCAGGTCGTGCAGGTCTAGAATGGGGCGCCAGGTCCCCATCCGTTTCGGGACCAGGAAGTACCTGGACACAAACCCCGGGTCTGGTGGAGGATCCGCCACCTTTCTGATCACCTGTTTTTCGAGGAGCACGGCAATGTCGGCTCGGTGAGCCGAGTGAGAGGCTGCGGACCCTGTAGCCCCCCCGAGGGGCAACAGCTTGGAAGGGCGGGGCCTGCTCGAACTCCGGGGTAGGCCCTTTCCTACCACCGCCAACACCCAGCGGTCCATGGTGATAGCGGACCAGGCCGAAAGGAAATAGCGGAGCCGTCCCCCCATGGGGGGAACCCAGGGAGGAGTGACGAGGCTGGGGGAGACACCCCTTGACCAGTCACTGGACAAGCTTTAAGGAGGGACCGGCCGAGGGACCTCCTGGACCTTTTACTTCCTGTTAGAGGAAGCCGCAGGCTTGGCTTTGGGATGCCAAGTGCGAGTCTGCTGGCCCTGATGCTGGTGTTGGGCCAGATGTGCTGCAGGTGCAGAAGGGCGAAAGGACTTATGTTGTTGACGATGGCCCTTGTCCTTCTAGGCGGAGGTGACCGAGTCCAGGGTAGCACTGGACTTTTCGATCAGCCGGAGGTGGCCTTCCACTCCAGGGCTGAACAGGTCAGTCCCCAAGAAGGGGACGTCTGCCAGTTTATGCTGGGTATCCGCCGTGAAGGTGGATATCCTCAGCCATGCTCTGCGGCGCATGGCCACTGCGGCTGCAACTGATCTGGCACAGGAGTCTCCAATGTACAGAGCCGTTTGGAGCTGCTGCTTTGCCACTGCCCTTCCCTGGTCCCGCACCTGCTTGACAGTGGTCTGCAGGTCGGCCGGGACATGAGGGATCACCTCATCCAGGGAGCCCATGAGGGCGTGGGAGAAGTGTACCATCAGCACGGCCGAGCTGGCCTGGCGGAGGCCGAGGGAGGACGCAGCATACACCTTGCACCCGGCATAGTCCAGCTTTTTGGCCTCCTTGTCGGGATGGCTTATCCACATCCCTGGCATTCCCAGAACGCCGGAAAACGCTATCGGTGACTAACCCCTCCGCAGAGGGGTGGTCCGAAAAACCAAACAGAGCCGGTAGGGACCGCATACTTCCTGGCCATCTGGGCCGAAAGCGCAGGGCAGGAAGCCGGCCACTGCCAGAGCTCCAAGGCTGGGCCAACAATGGCTTCAGCCACCGGAAAGGCCTCCGTGGGCAAATCCCCACGGTCCAGTATCTGTCAGGGGATACTTGGCCCACTTGGATATGGGCTCGAGCTGCATCCCGGTGGACTCCGAGATGAGTTGAAGCAGACCCATAAACGACGATGGGCTCTCGTTCACTGACTGTCCCCGAAGGACTCCAGGTCAAGGGGCCTGGAAAACAGGGAGAAGTTGTCTGACTCCGAGGAGTCCGCGAAGAGCTGCCTGGGGCCTGAGCCACCTTCCACCTGCCGAGGACGGTCGGGAGTGAGGGTGACTGACAACCTGTGGGGCAGACCCTGACCCGACCGAGAGTCCTTGGTCGGCGCCCCCGATTTCGATTGTGGAGGCGGAGGTTCCACCACAATCGGTGGGGCAGCTGGTTTCGGTCAAACAACTGGCCCAGGCTTGGGCACCTCGACTACAGCAAGGGGTTGTTTCGGCCGTTCAGGTGACAGCCACTTGATGGCCAGGGAAGGAGACGGCATCGGCTTGTTCCCGGACAAAAGTAACTGCTGCCACATTAAGTCCTCGTAGCATCGACACAATTTGCGCCGAAGTCTCTCCTCTTCCGAGGAGGAAGAAGAGGACGAGCTGCACCGCCTCTTACCTTGGTGCCGAGACAGAGACCGCCGGTGTTGGCGGGATCGGCTAGACAGAGGCGAGGTCCGAGACCGAGACCCTCAGTGTTTCCGAGGGCGGGTCTGGGAAGGGGCCGGGGACACCCGCTCTTCCCTCGGCTCGGGAGCCTTGACCGGGGACTCTAGCACAGGAGGCGCAGGCAAGTCCTCAGTCTCCACCGGGGGAACCGGTGAAGAAGGGTTGTTGGCTTCACCAGTCCACAGCCCATCCAACGGGTCGAGAAAAATCTTGACCGCGTCGACGGGTGTCTCGGCCGGCTGACCTGAAGGGGACACCGTGAAGCCAGCGGCCTTAGCCACAACCTTGACCAAAGTCGAGTGTCGACTGTCCGGGAAAGGGGGCCCCTCCTGTTTCCACAAACGCCAACGGTGGGACTTACCTTTCAAGTCCTTCTTTTTGAACCGAGAAGTGTCTCGATGGCCCCTCTCCCTTCGTGGCAAGGGACTGGCGAAGCTCCTTAAAAGAAGTTGTGTAGGAGGATCCCAGAGAGAGAGGGATAAATGCCGCGACCGAGGAAGATGAAGATGCGGCCTGGGCCGCCTCCTCCTCGAGGGCGATCATCTGCTCGAGTTGCACAGCCGAGCCAGCCGCCACGGACACCGCCCAATGGGCCTCCTTGGACTTCACCGGCGGGTAGCGCTTCTCGGAGCGCCCAAGCTGTAACCAGGCAGTGCGGTCTTCCAGGATGTTGGCCGAAAACGAACGACACAACTCGCAGGCCTGCGGGTCATGATCTAGGCCGAGGCAGTAAACGCACATGGAGTGCGGATCCATCCTGGACATTTTCTGCCCACATGGGTACCACCGAAATCCGGGAGTCGATTTGTCCATCGCAGCCATGAGAGAGTAAGTAGACCGAAGTCTTGAAAACTTTAGAATTAGTTTCGGGCGAACCGAAGAATTACGATCCAGTCTATATGCAGAGCATTAAGGAGGGAACCCGAGCTTCCAAGCGGTAAGGAAGATCTGGCGTCATGGAGCGAAGCAGAGAGTTTTACCACCCGGGTGGGAGAAGTCAGCTTGAAGACTTTCCAGCAAGATTTAAAGCGGCAAGGAACCTGCCAGACAGTGTGGATGAACAACATATCCATGTCCCTAGAATTAGCATAATACCCCCACACACACACACGCACACACACACACACAGTTGTGCTGCATTGGACTCTTTTTAGGTTATGTTTCATTGGTGTCTTCTTGCTACCATGAACTGTTACTTTAAAGCAGAGGTCTGAAGATCATCATCTTGTAAGTCTTTGGGTGCCAACTTTCCTCCTCTTTTCTTAGCTGTCCTCTCCCCAGAAGACCTCACAAAAAAAAAAAAAAAAAAAAACTCATACCCACAAGATAGGGAGACCCTACGAAAAAAATGTTCCATTAGGACTATGGACATACCTTCTCAACTTTGGCATATTTCTTGATGTCTATCTCCTTCCTGCCATTTTCTTCTAACTGCACGGTTTTCACAGCATCCAGTGCGATGTTGCATGCCAGGTCCGTCCAGCGGTTGATTGCTTTTGTATTGATGGCACTGTTTATTATCTTCAGCATCATGTCACGGTTATTCACATCAACAGGAGTACTAAGGGGTAACAAACATTCAGTATACCATTAAAGATCTGTTAGAGCCAGTACTCTGACCAGAATGTCAAATTTCAGGATCAGGAGCTGCAGTAATCCTGACCTGGTGGCCCAGCAACACAGGTTCCCGCAACAACCTGACCACATAATCTGATACACAGGTACACGCAATACCTCGACCCTACAGTCTAACATGGGTGCATCAGACACAGGTACAGTACTACTATCCTCTGTAGCACAGAGGTACTCACCATCCCATGGGGTATAGTTCAACAGGGTATCTGCAGTACCTCTACCCTGCAATCTGTACATAGGTATTTAAAAAAGGACACTGTCAACCACTTTTGCTTCATATTTCCAGTTTTAAAAAAAACTACATTTTAGGACTGCTTACATTCTCTAAAATTCATTGGTGTTGCTGGTTGCGCTATTTGCCTCCTTGCTTACCAGAACTGAAATGCATGCTAATGTATAGTTATACCCTACCTTGTTTTGTTTCAAATTCTTAATCTGCTCTTACTGCAGACTTCCTGCACATCAGACCCCACCTTTCAAAAAAAAAATACACAGTGCAGCCACTCATGATACAATAGTCTCCTCTTTTTCCCCACTGCATAATTAGCAGCTAGACTGTGTTGGAGGTGTTCAAGTCCAGGAAAAATGCAGTGAGAGTCGATCAAGGAATATAAACAAACATGTTTGTGTGTGGTAACACCAGTATGGTGGGCAGTCTGTTTTTCATTTTTTAACCCAAAAAAAAAAATCAAACTACCAGCTACATCAGCAGTCTCTACAGAATATCAGCAATCATAACATTTTTTTTTTTAAACTAGAGACACTTTGAGGCCTAAGAGGGTTGACAATGTCCCTTTAGTCATCATTGCACATTCTATATTGTTTACTCTCTCATCTCCTAGAACGCCTCGACAAATCAGGAAATGAGCTGTTACCAGCTCAATATGTCTTTCCTGGTAAAACATTTCAAATAAATGTAATCAGATGGAAGGAGGCAAGGCCAAACAAGTCCATCCACCTGCTGTCACAGCAGCTTAGACCTGTGATTGTTTCTCGCAGAATGACACACCCAGACTGCAAAAGAAGGCTCTTTTCCCAGTGGTCAGTTTGCACCTACTGTTTGTTAAAGGGACACTGTCAGCTTTGCCCCTCGTTTTTTTCCTTGATTTCAGTAGTGTGCCTCTAGGCACATATTTATCACCCATGTTCTCTATGATGTCCCTACAGATCCCAAAATTGAGCATTCTTACCATTTTTCCAGATTTCAGCAGCTGCTTAATTTCCAGCGATCCGACCGTAAAAGTCCCGTCCACCGGAAGCATATGCATGCCAAGAACGAGCGTCTGACACAGAACGCTGGCACGAAATACAACTTCTTACATGCACATAATGAAAAGCTACTTGTAGCATGGGTTTTAGTTTGCTGTATAAGATTTGGCATTTCGTAATTAAATCCAAGTGCTAATAGTGACACGAAATACATTTAAAAGCAGGTACTGAAATTTCATGCATGCGCAAGAGAGGGATCACTCCTGCGCATGTGGATCTGTGCTCCGACCGCTAATGCGCATGAGCGGGATTTCAGCACTTTTAAATGTATTTCATGTCACTATTAGTGTTCGGATTTCATTCCAAAATGACAAATCTAATGCAGCAAACTAAAGTCCGTACTACAAGTAGCTTTTCATTATGTGTATGTAAAAAGTTGTACTTCATGCCAGCGCTCCATGTCAGACGCGCGTTCGGCATGCATATGCTTCTGGTGGACGGGACTTTTATGATCGGACCGCTGGAAAGTAAACAACTGCTGAAATCTGGAAAAATGGTAAGAATGCTCAATTTTGGGATCTATAAGGACATTATAGAGAACATGGTTGATAAATATGTGCCTAGAGGCACACTGCTGAAATCACGGAAAAACAACGAGGGGCAAAGCTGACAGTGTCCCTTTAAGTGGTTTTACACTGAAAAATGGGATTCAAGAAACACCAGGTGATCCATTCAGTCTGTCACCCTGTTGCCATCTCAGCAAACCCACCCATTATAAAATTTGCTGTACTGCAATGTTTTGCTATATACAGTAATGTTTCAGTGTCATTCTGATCCTGACACAAAACAGAGAACCCCACCACCACCCACTGAATCCTCCAGAAACTCTCAGTTCTGTGAAGCCTCCCTTTCTTCAGCGAACTGAAAGTTTGAGTGTGTGACAAGCAGGGCTCCATAAAAGGGGAGTACTGACCTATTTTACTCACCTCATTTTAGGAAATACTCTTCGGAATTTTTTTTTTTTTTTTTAAATGAGTACTGATACTCACCCAACATTTGTAAATACTCCACACTCCAAAGAATAGTGCTTCATAACATATTTGGTGATTCAAAAGGAACATGTTTTCCAGATTTACAGCACTTGTACCCATCCCAATTTTGTTTTACTCACTGTATTTTAAAACTGGGGAGTAAATTACCTCTACCTGCCAACATTATCTTTAGCATTGTTGGCACCTGATCAATTCTTATCTAGAAAAAAAACACTCCATTGTTTTTAAAATATACTCTTTGCTCCACTCCGTCCAGACATTTGTACGCATCTGAATTTGGTTTTACTCATTACACTTTCACAATGAGGAGTACAGGTACTCCTCCCAAAAAATCTTCAGATAAGATTAATTTCCAGCGATCCGACCGTAAAAGTCCCGTCCACCGGAAGCATATGCATGCCAAGAACGCGCGTCTGACACAGAACGCTGGCACGAAGTCTGGAGCCCTGGTGACAAGGAACAGTAAGCAAGCATGAAGCAGAGTGAGCGACAATTATGGTACTTTGACCAGTGTTCCCATTAAGACTGCAGATCTGGGGGTGCACTGTACCCTCTCCAAAAATGTTCAAGAGTACAAACTACGCTACAAGGGTTCACTGTACCAATTCTACAAAACTTTTTGTGGCGTACATGTACTACAATTATGAGGGTGCAATGTACCCACTTCACACAAAAATGTGCTTAAATTTCATAATGTGTACGTGAATCACGTGCAGTTATGAATGAATGGGAACACTGGTACTGTTTCCACCCCTCACACACACTGCCTCACAGCCTGACTGATGACAAGCTTAAGCCTCCCAGTCCAGTATGCTCTCCGTGAGTGAGCAAAAGCTGCAGTCCTCTTTAGAAACAAACATATAATCACAATTTGCTCCCTGCTAGGTCTTTCCTCAGAAGCAATGACAGCCTGTAAAGTGTGACGAGGTGCTGTTTCGGGTTCTCCAATTCTAAAAACTAAATTCTCAACCAGTAATTTTTCTTTTTTTAACACTTTATCTAAACTAACTTATAACATGGGGTGTATAAATGAAGATGGTGACTGGATAAAGCAGAGCAGGTGACCGTTCATTAATCACTGTTAAAGGGACACTGTCAACCTGTTTTCATCATATTATTTCTAGTAGAAACCCCACATTTTATGATGGCTTACCCTCTCTAAAATTCACTGATGTTGCTGTTTGTTTTGTCTGTCTCCTTGTTTAGTAGAACTAAAAGAAAAAATTACTCACCTTAGTAATGTTGTTTCTTCTAATGGAGTTTTGCTATATTATAGACCTTAGCAGTTTGATCCAGCTCTAGAACTGCCCCGGAGTGAAATGGTTAAAACCATTCCAAAATAGAATTTTGGCACGAGAGCAGCTCTATCTGTGTCATTTCAAACTTGAACTGTCAGATCTTTACGAGCCAAACTCACTAAGGTCTGTGTGGAAGCTGTAACCTACACTAGCCAAATGGCTACCTAAATAATAACAACCATTGATGGTCCCAACACCCAAGACTCAGGTCAGGGGACCAGAAATACTAACACCATTCTAATAATATGAAAATGGAACATAAGTATAATAAAACACACACACGCATACACATACACACCCCCAAAGTCCCAAAGGGACAAAATGCTAACAGGACATATGTAGTGCCCACATTAAGTTGCTCGCATCTCACCAAGTAGAGGTTCTGAGAGGGCCAGGTTGGGTTCATAATATATAAGACTCCATTAGAAGAAACAACATTACTAAGGTGAGTAATTTTTTCTTCAAAAACATGAAGTCTTGCTATATTATAGACATTAGTAGAATACACAGCAGTACCTCCATGGAGGAGGGCAGAACCTACTTAGGAATAGGCTCTGAAGAACAGTTGTGCCAAACCAAGCATCTCTCCTGGCCTGGACATCCAGGGAGTAATGCTTGGTAAAAGTGTGTACCGCTTTCCAAGTAGCAGCCTGGCAAATCTCTAATAAAGGGATATCTCTGGCAGCAGCTAGAGATGCAGCTGTACCCCTGGTAGAATGAGCCTCAAACCGAAGCGGGGTCTGCCCACTTTCTGATAAAATTGGATACAAGAGACAATCCACCTGGCTATTGATCTCTTAGTGGCAGGTTTGCCTTCCCAACTTCACCATAGGTAAGGAAAGTTGGAGGGATTCAACCTGTGACCTTTGGTACACTCTATATAATAACTAAGAGCTCTCTTAACATCCAGGTTGTGCAACCTCCTCACCAAGAGGAGTGATCAGTGAAAATACTGGAAGGGAGATAGATTGATTAAGATGGAAATCTGAAACCACCTTAGGCAAAAACTTCCTATTAGTCCCAAGGACTACCTTATCCCTGTGGAAAGAAATAAAGTCAGTCTCCACTGACAAGGCTTGCAATTCACTTATCGTCTGGCAGAAGTGATAGCCATAGAAAACAGTTTTCCAAGTTAGGTACTTAAGCTCTGCAGAAGACAGAGGTTCAAAAGGGGTTGCATTAACTGGGCAATGCAAACATTAAGGTCCCAAGCAGGGGCGGTTCGAAAGGAGGATTAGTATGGAGTAATCCCTTAAAAAACTTAGAAAACACAGGATGAGAGGAAAGAAGGGATGACTTTCCTGCTGACACAAAAGCAGACAGCTGCCAAATGAATTCTCAGGGTAGCTGGTCTGAGATCCAAGGAATTAAGATGTACCATGTAATCTAACAAAATGGGCAATTCAGCAGATTCTGGGGAAATATTTTTCCCAGCATACCAAATGGAAAACCTTTTCCATTTAGAACTATAAGTAGCCCTAGTGGAAGGCTTTCTGGAAGCCTTTAGGATCTCAAGAACACCCTGAGAGAGGTGTAAATCAGCAAACTAACTCCTCAAGAGCCAGGCCTTGAGGTTGAGGGATTTGAGGTCCGATACAAACCCTTCCCTGGGCACAAGTCAACAGATTGTGATTCCTGGGAGGCACAGGGAAGATGGACTGTCAGAGACAGAAGGAGTGGGTACCAGGCTGCCTGGCCTCAACTGGGCAATCAGAATCACCCTGCAAGGCTGAGATCTGATTTTGACTAGTACTTTGAATAGGAGAGGAAAGGGGGGGAAAGCATAGAGGAACTTCCCATCCCAATCCAGAAGAAGGGCATCCAGGGGAACTGAGCCCAGCACTGGAGGCCTGCAACAGAACAGAGGAAGTCTGTGATTGTCTGGGGCTGCAAAAAGATCTATCTGAGGGATGCCCCACCTGGCAAAAACTATCCCCAGCACTTGAGGATCCAGGGACCATTCGTGATGGCCCTGGGAAATCCTGCTGAGGGCATCCGCTAGGACATTGTCCTTCCCTGCAAGATGAACTGCTATGAGGGAAGTGTTCAGGGAATAGGCCAGAGACCACAACTTCATTGCTTCGGTGCACAAGACCGAGTGCCCCCCTGTTTGTTGATGTACCACATTGTTGTGGTGTTGTCTGTTCTGACTTGTATCACCTTGTCGTGGACAGATGCAGAAAAAGCTTGAAGAGCTAAAAGACAGCTCTGAGTTCCAGCAAATTGATGTGGAGCAGAGATTCCTGGGGACCAAACTCCCTGAGTGGAAAGGTCACCATGTGGGCTCCCAACCCAGAAGGGAAGCATCTGTAGTGAGAGTCAAGTTGTGAGAAGGGGAAATGAAGAGGACCCCCGCTCTTAAATTGCTCTGATCCTGCCACCACTGGAGAGCTAGGATCAAGGTTTGAGTCACTGGGACTAACTTGGAAAGGGGGTCTCTTCTCTGAGACCAAAAGGTTCTCAAGTGAAACTGAATGTCTCATCTGAAATCTGGCTCCCTGCACAACAGCTGTGGATGCAGCCATGTGCCCCAGGAGCTGCAGAAAGTGTCTTGCTGGTCGAGAGACCTGCAGAGTGAAGGAAGAGGCCAGAGCCACTAAATTCCTTACCCTTCTGGGGAAGAAAGGCTCTGGCTAGCTTTGTGTCCAATTCTGCCCCTATAAAGGTGAGTACCTGGACTGGTTCCAGAACCGACTTTGGTAGGTTTAGCAGAAAACCCAGGGAGGTGAGAAGCTGCTGGGTGACCTGCAGGTGAGATTTTACCTGTTCTGGGGACTGGCCTACAATGAGCCAGTCGTCTAGATAGGGAAAAACAGCAATCCTCTGCCTCCTTAAGTGGGCCACTGCTAGACACTTTGTGAATACCCTTGGAGCAGAGGTAAGGCCGAAGGGCATTGCTCTGAACTGGTAATGACCTGAGGGCAGTTCAAATCTGAGGTACTTTCATGGGATCTTCTGATTAGGACATGGAAATAGGCATCCTTGAGGTCCAGGGAGGCTAGCCAGTCCCCTGGCCTTAGGGAAGGTAAAATCATTGCCAGAGTTACCATTTTGAACTTTGGTTTCAAAAGATGCTTGTTCAGATATCTGAGATCTAAAATGGGCCGCCATTCTCCTGTCTTTTTTGGGGTAAGGAAGTATCTGGAATACAGACCCCTGCCCTGATGCAGGGGAGGAACCCTTTCTACTGCTCTGAGAGCTAACAGGGATGAGACCTCTGTTTCCAGGCGAGGTCTCTGAAGCACTTGCAGGTAGAAAAGTCTGCTTCTCAACTTGGGAAACTTTTGAAGCCGAGAACCAGACCCTGGCTTACTACTTCAGAACCCACTTGTCTGAGGTTAATGAAGCCCACTGACTGAAGTAAGCCAGCCTGCCCCCCACTGGTACAGGAGAATCGGCCCTGGGCACCCCATCAGGGTGCCTGTTTCGCAGGAGCTTTAGGCTGGGGGGTGGGAGCAGGTCTGCCCACCCCTCGTCTGCCCCTGCCTCTGAAGAAGCCCCTCTGAGCATAGGCAGAGGAGGCCTGAGTCTGGTAGAAAGGCCTGTGAAAAGGCCTACCCCTACCCCTGGGGGCATGCCTTTGAGGAGTGGCTTGCCGCTCCTTAGCCTGGGCACTCTTGTAAGTAGTCCTATATTCATCCATCTTATTCATGTAATTCTCTGTCTGCTCTCCAAACAGAGAATTTCCCACCACAGGAAAATCCATAGCCTTAGTCTGGGTATCCTGTGACAAACTAGTACACCTGAGCCAGGCCAACCTACGAAAGCTACAGATGTGGCCATGACCCTAGAGGAAACATCATTAACATCCACAGCAGCATGAAACTGAACCTTAGAGGCTTCAATGCCATCAGCAGCCACCTGTTCTAGTTCACTAGCCAGCTGGCCATGGGCCTGCTGAGCAATTGCATAACAGTATCCCATCTAGATTTCTGATACCTAGCTACATAAGCCATATAATTTGCTTGCCTGAGTCCCAGAGAGGCTGCCATATACTGTTTTTTTGCCATGGCATCAATCTTCCTGGAATCCTTGTCAGGAGGATGTGAAGCCAAGGGAATATTAGCTTTATCACAGGCAGCAGCCTGAACTACCCCCAACATGACTGCATTGCTGAGAAAGGAATTCTGTATCAGGGCCTGACAATGTATACCTTCTGTCCATCTTTTTATCTACAGGAGGCACAGAATTAGGAGCTTTTAAAATTTTAATTGTTTGTTTCCTAAAAGACTTATGTAAAGGAATAGACAATCTCCTAGACTCTGGAATATCCATCATTTCTACAAAATCAGGCTCCTCTTGCTCATCCACAGCCTCTTCTAAAGGAAGCTGGAGGGTTTCAGCAACTTTTTATAAAACATAAAATGAGATGGGGACTCAGACAGCATAGGGGAGATTCTAAAGGTCTGTCTGGGAGATGTCCAGTTCAATGGGCACACCCAGACCTTCCCAGCCACATTCATACTGTTCATAATCCTCCTCCCTCCCTCTGGTTCATAAAATTCCTCAATATCATAATCCTGAACCACTGGGACCGACGAACCGACCTTTTACCAGATAGTGGTGGTTCGGACGGACCCTGAGACAGTGACTGGACAATCTGTATGGCTTTTTTGCTATCTCTGCAGCAGTTGGAGAAGGAATTTTGAACTCCAGACCTGCTGATTTTCTTGTTTTCTTCCTGAAATTGGTTCCTCAGAACCAGCTTTTCTTTGCCGAGGAAGTCTCCCTGGTCAGAGGCACTCCCTCTGGTTCGGTTGGCACCGAACGGGCTGGCTCATCGGGTCAAGCGGACTTTTGGCCTCTCGTTCCTGAGCCTGCCCAATCTTTTTCCAGGGTGGCTGCAGGGAAATTCTTACATACCTGGCAGTCTGACTGGAGGTGGTCAAACCCCAGACAATAAACACATGTGGTGTGTGGGTCAGCCTTGGCAAAGACTTCCCCACAAACATCACAGTGTTGAAACCCAGTGGGCCCGGGTTTTCTTTTGGGTTTCTCAGACATAATGCCAGCCTAACCAAAAACTTGCCCCTTTAACGGCAGTGCCAGGCAAGACACCCTTATCGGTTCCTAACCGTGTCACGGGTATTGGAAAAAAACGTAATAAATCCGTTTTTTTAGAACAGATAAGAACCGGGAACCGCACTCTAAAATAGTAACTTTTAGTTTTAAATGAGTTTTAAACCCACTGATCGGTTCAAAACCGAACCGATAACTTACAAGTTCCACACAGACAAAACCTTCATTTACTTACGGTTACCACAGATAGAGCTTGAACCCGAGCGGTTTTGCGGTTAAAATAAAACTATTCTGTTAAATCCAACCGAGAACACACTTTTAAACCGAGAAATGAACCGAGCAGAAGGAGAAATCTCCGGAGCGACTGTTCACTGAGGCGGAGTAAAGAATCTGACAGTTCAAGTTTGAAATGACACAGATAGAGCTGCTCTCGTGCCAAAATTCTATTTTGGAATGGTTTTAACCATTTCACTCCGGGGCAGTTCTAGAGCTGGATCAAACTGCTAATGTCTATAATATAGCAAGACTTCATGTTGTTTGAATACATGGCAATGTATATTTATAAACAACCTTCTTTTTGTTTACAATCCTGGTTACCTTCTTACTGCATACTTCTAGAGCATTAGAAACACACCCACACAGTGCTGTCACGGACAAGGCAGCAGCCTCCTAAACTCCCACTGCATCATGAGGGGCTAAACTGTTTTGTCGGTGTTCCCAAGTCCAGGAAAGATGCATCTGGAGTTGATCAAGAAATGTAAACAAACCTGTTTTGGTGTGACAACACCAATATGTTGGGCAGTCTGTTTTTTACTTGTTTAAAGAAAATAAGAGTCAGAATCAAACTACCAGCTACATAAAAAGTCTTTACAGGATTTTCACAATCATAAAAATTGTTTTTTAAACTAGGGATACTTTGAGAACTAAGGGGGTTGACAGTGTCCCTTTAATGCACAGTTGGTGTCAACAGTCCTGGCTCCAGGATCCCTCTCCAGAAGCCGAACTTGTTCCCTGCGCAGGTAAAGAAAAAAAGTCTGCAGCAGCCATTACACTCCACTGCTATCCCCCAGTACAGCAGCGGCTGCCCTTCGTTACTGTCTGCAGCATTAAAACAAGGCATCGTCATCAGTTTCCTCTCTTCCCTGTCACTCCTGTCTGTTGTCTTCCCCATCCACCCACCCTGCAGACCACCGGGTACCACTCACTCACAGGAGAGGGAGTGCAGTCACCTCCCACACACTTGTAACATTTCTTTGTCTCCCGTTACTTGCATCTCCACTGGCCCCTCAGCATGTTTCCCAGTCACTTTTGCTGCACTTGCTTTATCTGTCAGTCAGTCTCGTGCAGCACGGTGCTGTGAGCAACTGGAAACACCCAACAGTGTTGAGAGAGACTGAAAGATAACAGTACAGGAGTTGTGGAGTACAAGTGACAATCCCCCTTAATCAGTAAAGTGAGAGAGAGCCTGTGTATCTTGTCCCCAACGGTCATGAAAAAAAGCCCTGAACGGGGACACATCAGGAGCGAACGAGAGCGCAAGGGGTTTCTGTTCACCAAGCAGGTCACTGCTGCAGCTGGGGGGGGGAAAAGAGAGAGAGAGACATACACCCCTCCCCTTTTGTTGCTGTGCAGTCCCAATGCAGCGAGACACTCCCACCAGGACACCGCTGCAGGCTGCAGAGCGATCCTTGCCCAGGATCCTTGTGTGCGAGGCTGCTGAGATCAGTGTTACCAGGGAGGACAGCAACAGCCACAGTGGTGTTTGCAGGACAGCAAGAGACAAGAGAGTACAGACACACTGACAGTGTCGTGGCAAGTGTTGTACCCAGAGCATTTGCCAATGGGGTTGCAATGTGCTGTTTCTCTCTGTGCTCCCCCTCGGCGATGCACTGTATTCAGCCACTCCCCACCCCAGGAGACTCAGTGCTCCATTCCCAGGTCAAAAGGAACGTGGTGCATGCACACAGAGATACACCAGGTGCAGGAGGTAATTTGGCCAATCCTCCTAAGTGCTGCAGTGTTGTCAGTATCCGTATGTCTCTCTTGATTCCCCAACTTACAAGACATGCCAGAGAGAGGTGTCCTTAACCGGGTGGAGGGTGGGGGTGAGAGAAGCAGCACATTACGACACGCTCGCAGCTGCTGTCAGATAAAAGCAATAGTAGACTGCCGTCGGCACAGATGAAAAAATTACTCACCTTAGTAATGTTGTTTCTTCTAACGGAGTCTTATTGTATTCTGACTATTGCAGTTAGGTCCTGCCTTTCAACTGCCCCGGAGAACAGAGAGTTAACTTTCCATGGCCAGCATGGAATGTTCAACGTGAGCTCAGTTGAAGCCCCTGTCTGCTGTTGTTTAAACTCCAACAGTCAGATGTTTACGAGCAATACTCACTAGAAGTTCTGTGTGGAAACTGTAAAACTCACACTAGCCAACTGGTAACTAAATTTATTAAAAAGGGTTTTTTGGTTTCAAAGCAAAGACTCAAGTCAGGAAACCCAAAAAAACAACACACACAGAAAGTAAGGAAGGGTGAAAAAGGGGCACCCCAAGGGTACCAACACTGCTCCTGCCCACCCACATCCCAAAAAACAGGTTCTGATGGGGGAGGTCAAAATACAGCAAGACTCCATTAGAAGAAACAACATTACTACGGTGAGTAATTTTTTCTTCAAACATGAAGTCTTGCTGTATTCTGACTATGGCAGACTACCAAGCAGTACCTCCATGGAGGAGGGACAGAACCTACTTTGGGAATAGTCTCTGAAATACTGCGGTGCCAAACCGAGCATCACTCATAGCCTGCATATCCAGAGAGTAATGCTTGCTGAATGTATGGACTGTTTTCCAGGTGGCTGCTTGACAAATTTCTAAGATAGGAATATCCCTGGCAGCAGCCAGGGAAGCAACTGTACCTCTAGTAGAGTGAGCCCTCAGGTCTGAGGGTGGGGTTCTACCCAGTTTTCCATAGCAGAATTGTATACAAGAGACAATCCACCTGACAACACATCTCTTAGTGGCAGGTTTGCCCTTACCGACCTCTCCATATGTGAGGAACAACTGGAGAGACTCAAACCTGCGACCCTTGGTGCGCTCTATGTAGTAGCTGAGGGCCCTTTTAACATCCAAGCTGTGCAGCCCTCTCTCCAGAGGAGGAATGGTCAGTGAAGAAAACAGGGAGACACAGACTGGTTAAGGTGGAAATCTGAAACCACCTTAGGCAAAAACTTCCTGTTAGTTCTTAGGACCACTTTATCTCTATGGAAAGAGATGAAATCAGGCTCCACTGACAGGGCTTGCAATTCACTGATACACCTGGCAGAGGTAATGGCTACCAAAAAACACAGTTTTCCAAGTCAAGTACTTAAGCTCTGCTGAGGACAAAGGCTCAAGGGGTGGTTGCATAAGCTGAGCAATGCAAACATTAAGGTCCCAAGCAAAGAGCAGGGTCCCTAAAGGGGGGATGGTGTGCAGCAATCCCTTGAAGAACTTACAAAACACAGGATGGGCTGACAGAGGAGAGGCTTGTCTACTGACAAGAAGGCAGAAACAGCTGCCAAATGCACTTTAAGTGTAGCTGGCCTAAGTCCTAAGCCATTAAGATGGACCATATAGTCCTGAACTGTAGGCAACCCAGCAGATTCTGGAGAAATATGCTTATTAGAGCACCAAATATTGAACCTTTTCCATTTGGACTTGTAAGTCTTTCTAGTGGAAGGCTTTCGAGAAGCCTTAAGGATATCCAGAACCCCTTGAGAAAGGTGCAGATCAGCAAACTAACTCTTCAAGAGCCATGCCTTGAGATTGAGAGACTTGAGGTTTGGATACCAAATCATCCCCTGAGAGGATGTCAACAGGTTGTAATTCCTGGGAAGAGAAAGAGGAAGGTGGACGAGTAAGGACAGCAACAGGGGGTACCAGGGCTGTCTGGCCCAGTCTGGAGCAATCAGAATCACTTTGCATGGTTGTGACCTGATCTTGACTAACACTCTGAACAGGAGAGGGAAGGGGGAAAAAGCATACAGAAATTTCCCTTCCCAATTCAGAATCAGAGCATCCAGGGGGACTGAGCCCAAGACTGGGGGTCTGCAACAAAAGAGAGGAAGTTGGTGATTGTCTGGGGCTGCAAAAAGATCTGTGGAGTGCCCTATCTCGAGAAAATCACTTTCAAAACTAGGGGATCTAGGGTCCATTCGTGATGGCCCTGGGATATCCTGCTGAGAGCATCTGCAAGGACATTGTCCTTCCCTGGGCGGTGAACTGCTATTAGAGAAATTTGCAGGGAATAGGCCAGGGACCACAACTTCATTGATTTGGTGCGCAAGGCCGTAGACCGAGTGCCTCCTTGCTTGTTGATGTACCACATTGTGATGTTATTGTCTGTTCTGATCTGGACCACCTTGTTCTGTACAGATTTGGAAAAGGCTTGCAGTGCCAGAAACACTGCTCTGAGTTCCAAGAGATTGATGTGAAGCAGAGATTCTTGAGGTGACCACAGCCCTTGGGTGGTAAGATCCCCCAGGTGGGCTCCCCAGCCCAGCAGGGAGGCATCTGTGGTGAGCATCACTGAATGAGACTGAATGACAAAAAGGAACTCAATGTCTCAAACTGTCCTGATCCCGCAACCACTGCAAAGCCTGGATCAGGGTTCGAGTCACTGGGACTAGTTTGGTAAGGGAATCCTTTCTTTGGGACCAGAAGGTTCTTAAGTGGAACTGAATGTCCCTCATCTGAAATCTTGCTCCCCGGACCAGCGCTGTAGAGGTTGCCATGTGGCCCAGGAGCTGCAGGAAATGCCTTGCTGGTCGAGACACCTGAAGGGTGAATGAAGAGGCCAGTTCCATAAGGCTCCTTACCCTGCCCAGGGGAAGGAAGGTCCTAGCCCTTAGTGTATCCAGCTCCGCACCTATGAAGGTGAGGAGCTGTACTGGCTCGAGAACTGAATTTGGAAGGCTGAGGAGGAATCCTAAGGAAGTGAGCACTTGCTGAGTTATCTGCAGATGTGACTTGACTTGGTTGGAGACTGACCTACTATGAGCCAGTCGTCCAAGTATGGAAAGATGGAGATCTTTTTTCTCCTTAGGAAAGCAACCACTACTGCCAGGCACTTTGTGAACACCCTTGGGGCTGATGTTAGGCCAAAGGGCATTACTCTGAACTGATAGTGGCCTGAGGGCAACTCTAACCTGAGGTACTTTCTGTGGGAGCACCTGATGGGAATGTGAAAGTAGGCATCTTTGAGGTCCAGGAAGGCTAGCCAGTCCCCTGGCCTTAGACAGGGCAGAATTATTCCCCGAGTCACCATTTTGAACTTTGGTTTTAAAAGGTGCTTGTTCAGATATCTTAGATCCAGGATGGGCCGCCATTCTCCTGTTTTTTGGGGGTTAGAAGTACCTGAGTACAATCCTTTGCCCTTGTGTAGGTAGGAATCCTCTCTATGGCTCTGAGAGCCAGGAGGGAAGAAACCTCTGCCTCTAGGGCAAGGGTCTCTGATGGATTTGCAGGTGGAAAGGATCTGGTTCTCATCCTGGGAAATTTTTTGAAGCCGAGAACCAGTCCTTGGCTTACTACTTCCAGGACCCACTTGTCTGATGTCAGAGACTTCCAGTCCTGGACAAAGTAAGCCAGCCTGCCCCCTACAGGTATTGCAGAATTGGCCCGGGCAGACCCATCAGGGTGTCTGCTTGGCAGGCCTTTAGGCTGAGGGGTGGAAGCAGGCCTGCTCATTCCCCGTCTGCCTCTTCCTCTGAAGAACCCCCTCTGAGCATAGGAAGAAGAGGAGGCCTGGGCTTGGTAAAAAGACCTTTGAAAAGGCCTGCCCCTGCCCCTGGACTGCTGCCTTTGAGGAGTGGCTTGCATTTCTTTGGCCTGAGCATTCCTGCAGGTGACCCTGTACGCGTCCATCTTTTTAATGTAGTTCTCCGTCTGCTCCCCAAACAGAGAATTACCAATGACAAGGTAATCCATGGCCTCAGCCTGGGTATCCTGTGATAGGCTAGTACATCTGAGCCAAGCCATCCTCCAAAGGGCCACAGATGTAGCCATGACTCTAGATGAAACATCACTGGAGTCCACAGCAGCATGAAATTGCACCTTGGATGCTTCAATACCATCTGCAGCCACCTGCTCCAGCCCCTTGGCAAGCTGGTCAGGGGCCTGTTTAGCCAGCACAGTGTCCCATCTGGACTTCTGGTTATCTAGCTGTGTAGGCCATATAGTTAACCTGCCTGAGTCCCAAAGATGCTGCCTTGTACTGCTTCTTTGCCATGGCATCAACCCTCCTGGAGTACTTATCTGGGGGGTGTCATGCCAAGGGAATATTTGCTTTATCACAGGCAGCAGTCTGCACTACCCCAACATGGCTGCATTCCTGAGAAAGGAACTCCGTGTCTCAGTCTGAAAGGGTGTACCTCTTGTCCATTCGTCTGTCCACGGGAGGTATGGAGTTAGGAGTCTTTACAATTTTAATTGTCTGTTTCCCAAAAGATTTATGGAGGGGAAGAGACAGTCTCCTGGACTCTGGGATGTCCATTTCAACAAAAATCAGGCTCCTCCTGATCCTCTACTGCTTCTTCCACTGGAAGCTGGAGGGTTTCAGCCACTTATTTGTAAAACAAAGTGGGAAGGGGACTCAGACAGCCTAGGAGGAGAAACACCTGAAGGTCTGTCTGGGGAGATGTCCGGGTCAATGGGCACATACAGACTTTCATAATCACCATCATCCTCATACTCTCCCTCCTCCTCCTCCGCCAGTTCACAAAATTCTTCTGTAGTGTAATCTAGAACCGGGGGAACCGACCGAACCGAGCCCCTGCCAGATAGTGCCGGTTCGGCCAGAACCGAAGTTAGCGATTGCACTATTCTTATCGCTTTGGCTAGCTCATCAGCGGTCGGAGTATGAATTTCTGGATCCGAACCGGATGATTCATCTATTCTCTTCCTTTTAACCGGAACCGACTCCTCAGAATCGGCTCTCCTTTTGCCCGAAGAAGTTTCGCCCTGGTCAGAGGGCACTCCTTCTGGTTCAGTCGGAACCGAAACGGGCTGGCCATCCGGGTCAGCGAACTTCTCGGCCTTCCTTTCCCTCAGTCTATCTACTCTCTTATCCAGGGTAGCTTTGTGAAAATTCTTACAAATCTGGCAGTCTGAATCGAGGTGGTTAAACCCCAGACAATAAACACAGGTGGTGTGGGGATCAGCCTTAGCGAAGGCTTCCCACACACTGCAGTGTTGAAACCCAGTGGGCGCTTTTTCCTTGGGTTTCTCAGACATGGCCAATCCTATGCAAACGAACTCTTTTCGGCAATCCGCCAGGCAAGACTTCTATCGGTTCTGACCAGAAAGACGGTCTTGAGAAAACCATAATAAATCAGTTTTTTTTTTTTTTTTTTTTAGAGCCGATACGGACTGGTTACCACACTCTAAACAAATTCAAAACTTTTTAAGACTAAACTGATCAGTTCAAACCGAACCGATATGAAATTTACAAGTTCCACACAGAAACTAAATGTAAAACCTATCTAGTATTCACGGTACCACAGACAGAGACTTAAACAGATTCAGTAGCAGAAATTCGGTAGAAACCGAGCGAAAAATGACACTTTAACCGACTTTTTTGAACTGAGCAAAGGAGAAACCTCCAGAGCGACTGTTTAGTGAGGTGGAGTAAAGAATCTGACGGTTTGAGTTTAAACAACAGCAGATGGGGGCTTCAACCGAGCTTGTGCTGAACGTTCCATGCTGGTCACGGAAAGTTAACTCTCTGTTCTCCAGGGCAGTTGAAAGGCAGGACCTAAACGCAATAGTCAGAATACAGCAAGACTTCATGTTGTTCGAATACTTCTGTTCCCCTGAAGTAGGCAGTCGTTTCATGCGACAGGCAAGCACCTCATTCTTTGTGACAGTATGTCAGATGTGTAAGCACCATAATTTATTTACATAAAAGTTGATAACCTGTAAAGGCACCATGAGCCGAAGCTCGTTTCCAGGTGCGACAAGGGGAGTTACATCACTAATAAAGGAGGAACTCCTTTCAGTAGTGGAAGGATACATAGTCCAAATTCCACTTTAAAGCGTTATGAACAGCATTTCTCTGTACTGGATCCATAAAAATATACAATATATATAGGTGACCATGTTGTAAGTGCAATAACCCACTCCAGGGTGTGCTGTTATTGGTGATTAACACACACCCAGGTGTTGTGAGGGCACCTGGCCTGCAGCCTCGTGCCTTAACACACCCGAGTGCGTTAATCCCCAATAACAGCACACCCTGTTGTGGATTATTGCTTATTTAAAGAGTCCCTGATGTCCTTGACTCATTTAGGATATTTGCCTGTCTCAGAGACAGACCCACTGGATGTAAACAGTAGGGGTTATGTCAACAAAACAAGCAAAAAAAAAAAAATCACTGCTCATATTTTTTAACCAAGTTCAGATTTTTAATGCAGCAGTGTAAAATTGTTAGAGTTAAACTGTCCCCAAAGAAAAGGAAATGTCAGGTCAAATATAAAGAGCAAAAAATGGCCGGGGGGGGGGGTTAGTCTTTTTACAAACCCACCCACATATAAATAGCCTAAGCGAATATGTTTTATCTGTGTAAGTATGTAACGGAAGAGAAAAACAAAATTACTAACTGTGGTAGTGTTTCTTTTCAGAAATCCATCAATGAAACTTACAAATGGCATCAGTCTACAGGACTGTGCTGCCCCAAAGACTGAATAGTATCCTAATGATGGAAAGTACAGTTACGTAACAACTTACCGTAACAGTAGATCTTAGAGAACAGCTCTTGCAGCAGGTTACACCATTAGGACTGAAGCCGGCAGGCGTCAGGACCCCACGGAAAAATTCTAGCTAGCCATCTTCAGCGAGGACCTTCCAGTCGGTCCGCCTCCGATGTCAAGCGAGTACATAGGACGGGTCCCGCCAGATTCCCCAGTTCTCCCGGAGACTTCCGACTTGCAGGCTGACATTGAAATGGGAGACCGAGGATCCACCGTTCAGGAAGACAAATGGGAAAAATCCTGCTAAAGGCTTAAGCCATGCCTCCTCCAAGGGGAAAGGTATGGGAGGTACCTGCTGCAAGAGCTGTTCTCGAAGATCTACTGTTACGGTAAGTTCTTAGGTAACTGTACTATCTTACTTCGAGACACAGCTCTTGCAGCAGGTTACACCATTAGGACTGATTCTCAAGCAGTAGCGCTTGCAAACACTCTGGGAGGAGAAAATTAGAAAGAACGTTCCAGGTCCTGAATCTAGGACAGGAGACCCTGTAGCACTGCCAGGTCGAAGCCTGCTCTTCGCCATGAAGCGATGTCCAGGCTATAATGCCTGATAAAGGTATGAACAGAGCTCCAAGTGGCTGCAGTACAAATGGCAGAGGTGGAGACGTTTCGAAGTGCTGCAAAGGAGGTGGCCACGCCCCTAGTGGAATGGCCCTGGACTGCTCCTGGGAGGGGCTTTCGTTTGATATCATAACAGTAAGATGCACTGGACAAGCCAGCGAGACAGGGACAGTTTGGATACCGGTTGGCCCATCATCCTTTCAGTAAAGGAGATGAAAAGTTGCTGCGAAGTATGAAGCTGCTTAGTTCTGCTCAGGTAGTATCGTAAGCAGCGGTGAACATCCAGGGTGTGAAGCAGCGCCTCTCCTCTGTTAGAGTAATTAGGGAAGTAGACCGGCAGGTCAATATCCTGATTGAGAGTGAGTGTGGAAACCACCGAGAAAGAATTTAGGATTCGTCCCTCAGGGATACTCTGTCCCGTGGAAAATTAAATAAGGCTCTTTGCACATGAGAGCCTGAAGCTCAGAAACTCTTCTGCTGACGTAACAGCAACCAAAAACCACCTTTTCCACGACAGAAAATGCAGCTCGCAATTCGCGGCAGGTTCAAACGGGGGGCGTGAGTTGCTCCAGGACAAAGAGCAAGTCCCATGGAGGCACTGGGTCCTTAATGGGCAGCCTAAGGTGTAACACCCCTCTCAAGAATTCTCGACAGGCATCTAATTGTGCCACTGTGCACTGTCCCACCAGGAGGTGATAAGCTGAAATGGCACAGAGGTGCACTTTAATAGAGGAGTAGGCGAGACCCGAATGGAAAAGGGAGAGCAGGTACTCTAACATCGCTTTCACCGGACAACCTAAAGGGGAAAGGCCACGTGCTTGCGACCATAGACAAAAACGGCGCCATTTCATGGCGTACGTCGCATGCGTTGCCGGCTTTCTAGCTGCAGAAAGAACTTCCGCAAACTCTTGTGAGACCCCATGACGCAAGATGGCTATTTCTCTAGGAGCCATGCATGCAGGTTCAGTGAGCGTAAGTCCGGGTGGACCAGTGAACCCTTCTCCTGAGACAAGAGGTGGGAGCTGAATGGCAACAGGAGCGGAGGTTCCCGGGATAGCTGAATTAGCAAAGGGAACCAGATCTGCCTGGGCCAGAAAGAGGCCACCAGGATCATTGTTGCATGCTCCCTGCGCAGTTTGAGAAGAACTCTCTGGATCAACGGGAAGGGAGAGAAAGCGTAAAGGAATCTGTCCGCCCAGGAGAGGGACAACGCGTCTCACCAGAAAACACCAGGCCCTGGATCTAGCGAGCAAAAATAGTGCAGTTTTGCTGGATGGGGAAGCTAACAAGTCCAATTCTGAGTTCCCCATCGAAGAAACAGATCCTCTGCTACCTTCTGGAGAAGTTCCCACTGTGGACTCTGGCTTGGGAGAGACTCAGGCCGTCCTGCAATGTGTTGTCCACCACGGGAACATGTACTGTGATCAGGTTCGCTCGTGTTGGATTACCTAATCCCACACCTCATGGCCTCCCCTGCAAAGGGGAAAGAGGTCGCCTCCTTGTTTGTTGAGGTAATACATCACCCGTGTTGTTGTCTGTCTGAAGCAGGAGAGTACTGGGCGGATCTCTGACTGAAATGCCTGCAGGGGCAAAGGACCCGCCTCATCTCTAGAATGTTATGTGGGAGGTGGCCTCCAGAGGGGTCCACGTACTCGGGACTTCACCCGCTCCAGGTGTGCTCCCCACCCTAGACCTGAGGCGTCTGTGGTGAGGATTACCTCCGGGGACGGCGCTATGAACAGGACACCCATAGAGTGTGTCCCTGGGTCTAGCCACCACTGCCAGTCTCGAATCGCGGTATTCGTGATTCTGACCGGATGCTGCATGTGATCTTGCCTTTGGTCCCATTGCACCCTGAGCATCCACTGAGTTACCCGCATGTGGAGCCTTGCGAAAGGGACAGTAAGAATGGCCGCAGCCATGTGTCCGAGCAAGCGAAGGACCGACCTGGCTGGGGCGGTCTTGTTCGACTTAAGCCCCTGATGAGGGATCTGATGCGCCCGCTCTGTCGCCTGGAAGAAATGCTCTTCCCTGAACGGTGTCCAGTACTGCGCCTATGAACTGCAGTTTCTTGACGGTACCAGGAGAGACTTCGTGGTTGATTAGGATACCCAGAGATCGAAACAGGTCCTGGGTGCTCTGGATCGCCCGTAACAATGCCTCTCTGGAGGCGGCCATGAGAAGCCAATCGTCCAGGTACGGGAACACATAATGGCCCTGTCTCCTTAGAGACGCTGCCACGACTGCCATGCATTTGGTAAAGACCCTGGGTGCCGATGACAGCCCGAATGGAACGGCTCGGAACTGAAGATGATGGCCGAGAAACTCAAAGCGCAGGAACCTCTTGTGCGCTTGAGCTATAGGGATATGCAGGTAAGCGTCCTGCATATCTAGAGACGCTAAAAAGGCATCCTGCTTCAGCATGGGAATAAGACCCGGAAGAGTTACCATGGAATCTTCTGTAGGCGACCGACAAATTGAGGTCGCTGAGGTCCAGAATCGGACGGAGGTCCCCTGTCTTCTTTGGAACCAGGAAGAAGTGGGAATAGTATCCGTGTCCTCTCTGGTTCTCTGGGACGTACTCTATCGCTCCCTTTTGCAGGAGCGCGAGTACTTCTTGTCTGATCAATGACTTGCGCTGACCCGGGTACCGGGAGATCAACGGAGGCCCCGAGGGTGGCTTTTCCGAGAATTCTATAAAGTGGCCTCTTCCGACCAACTGTAGAACCCACCTGTCGGAGGTTATAGTCTGCCATCCCGGCAGGAAATTTGCAATGTGACCCCCAACCATGACGTCCCCTTGATCCTGAGGGGCGGGGGCCGGGAAGGAGTCAGGCTGTGGCGGCTGAGGGTCCCGCTGGCTGGACTGGCTTAGGAGTGCACTGGCTTCGACCTGCGGGTTGTTTTCCCTGGGTTCTGCAAAAACCGGAGCCCCTCTGTTGTGGAACGGGGCAGGACTGTTGTCTCGGCATCCGTCCACAAAATCGGCTTTGGTCCCTACGAAAGGAACTAAGCTTGGGTCGGTACATGGCCTGAACCGACCTCACCGCCTTCCCGGCCTCTTGGAGTTTGGTAATTATCTTCTCTGAGGGTTTACCAAACAAAACTTCTCCCTCGAATGGGGCGTCCATGATGTTTTTCTGGACGTCCGCGGTAAAAGCGGAGATATGGAGCCAAGAGTGCCTCCGGAGGCATACGCCTGAAGCTGCTGCTCGGGCTGAGGAGTCCTCGCAGAGTCTTACGCAGCTCAGCACCTGGGTTCCCACGTCCGACCTAACCGACGGAGGAGCTGCAACATCTCCTCCTTCTGCTCACCTTCTGGCAATTTCTCAGCCGCATCCAGACCCTGCTCCCACAGGCATTTGGAAATGCACCATGGGTCAAATAATTCAGGGATCTGATGGCGAGGTAGCGGAAGCATACGCGGGCGCCACCCATGGAGTCCAGCTGCTTGACCTGGGTCCAGTGGCAGGGTGCTCAGATGTTAAGTGGTCTCTGGGACCGTCATGAGGCTGTTATGACCAGAGAGTCGGCCTGAGGATGCTGAGTCAAGTACTGGTCTTCTCTTGGAGCCTTGTACAAGCTGGTCAGCCTTGCATCACCGGAGCGAATGTGGACACTTCCACGTTGCCTTGGTGACGCTCCACTAAAGTGTTCACCAATGGTGGCACCACCACAGGTTTGGGGTCCTTCTGCCGAAGATACTTACAAGGCGCAGCCTTCGGTCTAATTCTTCCCAATCCCATCCCATGTTCTCTTGGATGTGTCTTGATATCAGAGAACGAAGGTCATCTGGAGGAGACTTTGGCAGCTCACGTGGGTCCGAGAAGGGATAGAGAGGGAGATGGGGATCTGGATGTTGAAAACTCTGATCCCGTGTCCTCCGCCGGGCTTGAACGCGCGGCGCCTTCTGGGTCTCTTGGGACTGGGTGACCTAAAAGAGGATCTGGACGGAGGTCTCCTTTTATCTAGTCTCCCCCTTGGAAGGGTCCTGGGCTCCCGGGGAGGAGGTAACCGGCCTGCAGACCCAGACGGAGAAGGGGGCGCAGGAACCAGAGGAGCACCCGGTGTAGGAGGAGGGAGGGGAGGAAGCGGAGGTGTAGTGGGGACCATGTCCTTTTTGATGGTATCCCACCAGTAAGTGAAAAGCTCCTTCACCTCTGAAAAAGAAAGGCCAGACGATGGCCCGAGCGCCGGTGGACGGTCGTCGGGTCCCGGCGTCGGCTCCACAGGGGGCTCGGGTTGTGGCAAGGGTACCCTGGGAGTTTCAACAGGACCGGAGTTGCCCATCTGGTCCTCTGGCTGAGTTAACTCCTCCTCAGTGATGGTCTCCTGACCGATGTCGGTCGGAGGCGACAGGGTCCTCTTCTCAATTGGAGCGGGCGCCGGTCCCCCTACCGGCGTCCGGTGATGAGTTGGCCTGGCCGGCGACGGTCTTCTGACGGACAATGGCTCTGGGGACCTGTGGCTAGAGACCGACGTCGGACGAACCGGCTGTCCAGCGGCCTCTAAGTGAGGTGAGCTCCTTGGTTTTCCGGTGAAGAGGAGGAGGCAAGGAAGCAGACCTGACGTCAGGTTCAGAATGGCGGGAACCCGACTTGTGGTGATGATGGCGATCCCCCGACTTAGCCAGGGCCTTGGAGGACGAGGAAGGCCTGGGAGTCTTGGCCTGAGAAGAGGATGAAGATTTTCTCATCGCAGCGGGGGGAGGCCGAGAGCTGGCCCGGGAAGGAGAGCGGTCGGACCTGGAGCCAGAGCTGCGCGAATCGGAGGCCCTAGACGGGGACCTGGAAGGGGCCTTCTCCCTATGCTCTCAGCACGCTATGGCCTTCTGTAAGAATCCCCCTTGGAAGCCATGGTCTTGAGTTGCTCCTCTAGCAGGAATGCCTGTAGGGCCTTCTGGCGACGGATCCGGGTTCTGTTGTTGAAACCCTGGCAAAAGGAGCAGGACCGGGTGTCGTGGTCTGGGCCTAGGTACCGGACACAGGCCGAGTGCGGATCCTTGAATGGGATCTGCTTCCCACAGGCGCACTTCGAGGAGTGACCGGGGGTCGGAGAAGACATCAGAGAAAAAAACTGAACTCAGAGAACTAATTTCCCATAGGAAAACACTTTACCACGAGTCGCGTGATAGAAACCGAACCGAAGGGTCGAGACATGCAAGTCGACAGCAGGAAAGAACTGGGGAATCTGGCAGGACCGCCCCCTTATGTATTACGCCTGACATCGGAGGCGGGACCGACGTCGGGGGCTGTCCCCGCTGAAGATAGCTAGCTAGAATTTTTCCGTGGAGTCCCGACGCCTGCCGGCTTCAGTCCTAATGGTGTAACCTGCTGCAAGAGCTGTGTCTCGTAGTAAGATTGTAGAATACTAGTTCAAACTCTGTACTGTGGTCGGGCAAATTATTTTTAATTATTAATATTTCAGAGATGCACCTTTGAGCCGGGGCTCATTTACAAAGGTTCCACATCATAAACTACAAAGCACTATTTGGATAAGACACAAGCAATACAATGATTTGGACAAGCATTTGAACACAATGACCTTCATTTGATCTAGAAACAAGTAAATGGCCACTACAAGTTAGCATTGTCAGGGTAGTCAAGAACATAGCAGAGAATGGGAGGAGGGGAGACAGCAGCAAGGAGCAGGTGTAGGGAAGTGATGAGGGGGAGAGCAGAGGGGTAAGCTGGAGGATGTGGTCCCATAAGTGGGTTATGTTAGGTATTTAGGTGCAGTTGCAAGTTATTTTTGATGAAAAGTACTCTCAAGGCGGATTTAAATTAGATTATCGATTTGGTTCAGAAGAAAAAATTAATCACCTTGGTAATTATGTTTCTTCTAATGGAATCTTGCTGTATTCTAACTATTGCAGTTGGCTCCAGCCTTTAAACTGCCCCGGAGAACAGAGAGTTAACTTTCTAGGCAGTGCACAGAATGCTGAGCTCGAGCTCAGTTGAGGTCTCTGTCTGCATCCCTTTGAAACTCAACCGTCAGATTCTCACGAGCAAAAACTAACTATCCTATCTGGAAATTGTAACATTATTTTTACTAGCCAACTGGCAGCAAGGAGTTTTGGATTCCCAAAAAGACTCAAGTCAGGAAACCCAAAACCAAAAACCCATCCAAATAAAGGACAACACCACCACCACCCCACCCCCCCCCAAAACAAAAAAGGGGAGGGTGTATAAGAGGCACCTCTGGGGTGCAACACTGCACCTGCCCACCCACTTCCCAAAAACAAGTTCTGAGAGGGAGGTCAGAATACAGCAAGGCTACATTAGAAGAAACAAAATTACTAAGGTAAGTAATTTTTTCTTCAGACAACATGAAGTCTTGCTGTATTCGGACTATTGCAGACTACCAAGCAGTACCTCCAAGGAGGAGGGACAGAACCTACTTTGGGAATAGGCTCTGAAGTACTGCTTTGCCAAACCAAGCATCACTCCTAGCCTGGATATCCAGAGAGTAATGCTTGGTAACTGTATAGACTGTTTTCCAGGTGGCTGCTTGACAAATTTCTAAGAGAGGGATATCCCTGGCAGCAGCCAGGGAAGCAGCTGTACCTCTTGTAGAGTTAGCCCTCAGGCCTGAGGGTGGAATCTTTCCTAGTTTCTCATAGCAGAATTGTATACAAGACACAACCACCTGGCAACAGTTCTCTTAGTGGCAGGTTTGCCCTTTCCCACTTCCCCATAAGTGAGGAATAACAGGAGGGAATTAAACCTGTGACCCTTGGTATGCTCTATGTAGTAGCTAAGGGCTCTTTTAACATCCAGATTGTGTAGCCTCCTCTCTCCTGAGGAAGAATGATCAGTGAAGAAGACAGGGAGAGACATGGACTGATTCAAGTGGAAGTCTGAAACCACTTTGGGCAAGAACCTCCTATTGGTTCTAAGGACCACTTTCTCTCTATGAAGAGAGATAAAATCAGGTTCCACTGACATGGCTTGCAGTTCACTGATACGTGTGGCAGAGGTAATGGCTACCAAAAACACAGTTTTCCAAGTCAAGTACTTAAGCTCTGCTGAGGACATAGGCTCAAAAGGAGGCTGCAGAAGTTGAGCAATTCAAATATTTAAGTCCCAGGCAGGGGCAGGATCCCTAATGGGAGGATTGGTATGAAGCAATCCCTTGAACATTTTACAGAACACAGGATGAGATGAAAGTGAGGAAGACTTCCCCACTGACAAAAAAGCAGACACAGCTAACAAGTGTACCTTGAAAGTAGCGGGTTTGAGGCCTAGGCCATTAAGATGGACCACATAATCCAGAACTGTAGACAATTCAGCAGTGTCTGGAGGAATACGTTTCTTGGAACACCAAATGCTGAATCTTTTCCATTTGGAGTTATAAGTCTTTCTGGTGAAAGGCTTTCGAGAAGCTTTGAGAATATCCAGAACCCCTGAGACAGATGCAAATCTGCATACTCTAACTCTTCAAGAGCCATGCCTTGAGATTGAGAGACTGAAGATTGGGGTACCAAATCCTCCCTTGAGAGGAGGTTAACAGGTTGTAATTCCTGGAAAGAGACAGGGAAAGATGGACTGCTAGAGACAGCAACAGGGGGTACCAAGGCTGTCTGGCCCAGTCTGGAGCAATCAGAATCACTTTGCGAGGTTGTGACCTTACCTTGACTAGAACCTTGAACAGTAGAGGAGAGGGAAGGAAGGCATACAGCCATTTCCCTTCCCAGTTCAAAATCAGAACATCCAGAGGGACTGAACCCAGGACTGGGGGTCTGCAACAAAACAGAGGAAGTTAGTGATTGTCTGGGGCTGCAATGAGAGCCATCTCTGGAGTGCCCCACCTTGAAAAAATCACTTTCAAAACCAAAGGGTCCAGGGACTATTCATGATGGCCCTGGGAGATCCTGCTCAGTGCATCTGCCAGCACATTGTCCTTTCCTGGAAGGTGGACTGCTATCAGAGAGGTCTGCAAGGAATAAGCCAGGGACCACAATTTCATGGCTTCCATGAATAAGGCCGTAGACTGAGTGCCTCCCTGCTTGTTGCTGTCTGTTCTGACCTGAACCACCTTGTTCTGCACCAACTGAGAGAAGGCTTTCAGGGCCAGAAAAACTGCCCGAGTTCCAAGAGATTGATATGAAGGAGGGACTCCTGAGGGGACCACAGTCCTTGGATTGTGAGATCCCCCAGATGAGCTCCCCATCCCAAAAGAGAAGCATCCATGGTAAGGATCACCAAATGAGACGGTGACAAAAGGGACCCCTTGCCTTAAACTGTCCTGATCCTGCCACCGCTGAAGAGCTTGGATCAGTGTCAGAGTCACTGGAATCAGTTTGGTAAGAGGGTTCTTCCTTTGGTACCAAAAGGCCCTCAGATGGAACTAAATGTCCCTCATCTGAAATCTTGCCCCTTGGACCATTGCTGTAGAAGCTGCATGTGGCCCAAGAGCTGAAGGAAGTGCCTTGCTGGTCGGGACACCTGAAGGCTGAAGGACGAAGCCAGTTCTATAAGAACTCTTGCCCTTTCCAGGGGAAGAAAGGCTCTTGCTTTGACAGTATCCAGCTCTGCATCTATAAAGGTAAGGAGCTGAACTGGTTCAAGAACTAATTTGGGGAAGTTGAGAAGAAAACCCAGAGAAGTGAGCACTTGAAGAGTCACTTGCAGGTCTGTCTTGACTTGGTCTGGAGACTGACCCACTATGAGCCAATCGTCCAGGTATGGAAAAATGGAATTCTTTTGCCTTCTTAGAAAGGCAACTACTACTGCCAGGCACTTTCTGAAGACCCTTGGAGCTGATGTTAGGCCAAAGGGCATTGCTTTGAACTGATAATGGCCTGAGGGAAACTTGAACCGGACGTACTTCCTGTGGGAGCACCTGATGGGAATATGAAAGTAGGCATCTTTGAGGTCCAATGAAACTAGCCAGTCCCCTGGCCTTAGAGAGGAAGAATTATCTCCAGAGTCACCATCTTGAACTTTGGTGTTAAAAAAGGTTTGTTCAGGTATCTTAGATCTAGGATGGGTCGCCACTCCCCTGTCTTTTTTGGGGTAAGCAAGTCATCTGGAGTATAGACCTTTGCTGCAGTGTAGGTAGGAACTCTCTATGGCTCTCAAAGCCAGAAGAGATGAAACCTCTGCCTCCAGGACAAGGGTCTCTGAGACCTGCAGGAAAAGATCTGGTTCTCATCTTTGGAAATTTTTGAAGCTGAGAACCAGTCCCTGGCTTACTACTTCCAGGACCCACTTGTCTGATGTCAGAGACTTCCAGTCCTGGACAAAGTAAGCCAGCCTGCCCCTACAGGGATAGGAGAGTCAACCCGGCAGACCCATCAGGGTGTATGCTTGACAGGGGCCTTAAGCTGAGGAGTGGATGCAGTCCTGCTTATCCCCTTCTGCCTCTCCTCTGAAGAACCCACTCTGTAGAAAGGAGAAGAGGTCTGGCCAGTAAAGGCCTGCCCCGCCCCTAGATTGCTGCCTTTGAGGAGTTTCTCGCCTCTCCTTGGCCTGTGCAGTCCTATAAGTGGTCCTGTACTCATCCATTTTCTTCATGTAATTCTCTGTCTGCTCCCCAAACAGAGAATTGCCCACCACAGGAAAATCAATGGCCTCAGCTTGGGTGTCCTGTGAGAGGCTAGTACATCTGAGCCAAGCCATCCTATGAAGAGCCACAGATGTAGCCATGACTCTTGATGACATCATTGGAGTCCACAGCAGCATGAAATTATACCTTCAATGCCTCAATCCCATCAGCAGCCACCTCTTCCAGCTCCTTGACCAGCTGGGGGGAGGTCTGTTTAGCCAGTGCCAGTACAGTGTCCCACCTGGACTTCTGGTACCGGGCTGTATAGGCCATATAGTTTGCCTGCCTGAGTCCCAAGGAAGATGCCATGTACTGCTTCTTTACCATAGCATCCATCTTCCTGGAGTCTGTCTGGGGGGTGATGCCATGAATGTATACCTTGTCACAGGCAGCAGCCTGTACTACCCCAATATGGCTGCATTGTTGGTATAAAAACTGCGTATCTGAGCCCGATAGTGTATACCTCTTGTCCATCCTTTTGTCAACAGGAGGTATAGAATCGGGAGACTTTAGGATTTTTCGTGTCTGCTTCCCAAAGGATTTGTGAAGAGGAACAGACAGTCTCCTGGACCTGGTATGTCCATCATTTCCACATAATAAGGCTCCTCTTGATCCTCAGTTGCCTCTTCCATGGGAAGCTGAAGGTTTTCAGCCACTTTTCTGTGAAACAGATAGTGAGGAGGGAACTCAGAAAGCCTAGGAGGGGAAACACCAAAAGGTCTGTCTGGGGAGATGTCCGGTTCCACAGGCACATCCAGACTTTCACCAACATCTTCAAAGTCCCCCTCCTCCTCAAACTCCGGTTCATAAAAGTCTTCAGGGGTATAATCTTGAACCGGTGGAACCAACCGAACCGAACCCCTGCCCAAAGGTGCCGGATTGGTCGGAACCGGGAGAAGCGATTCCACAATCCGAATAGCTCTGGCCATTTCCTCAGCGGTCGGAACATGAACCTCTGATCCAAACCAGTCGATTTTTTCTTTATGCTTTCCTTTTGCAGGAACCAACCCCTTGTGATCTGCTCTCCTCTTCGCCGAAGAAGTATCGCCTGGTCAGAGGGCACCCTTCTGGTTCAGTCAGAACCGAACCGGTTGGCCACCCGGTCAGTGGACTCTGCCTCCCCCCAAGTCTACCTAAACTCTTCTCAAGGGTAGATTTGGGAAAATTTTTACAAATTTGGCAGTCTGCATCAAGGTGTTCAAACCCCAGACAATAAACACAGGTGGTGTGGGGATCGGCTTTAGCAAAGACCTCCCGACACTCACTGCAGTGTTGAAACCCAGTGGGCTCGTTTTTTTTCCTTGGGTTTCTCAGACAAGGCCAACCTAACCAAACTTACCCTTTTTATGGCAACCGCCAGGCAAGACTCCCTTATCGGTTCTTAACCATGTCATGGGTATTGTAAATAAAAAAAAAAAAAAAAAGTTTTGAACATTTAAGAACCGATAACCACACACTAAAGTAAAACAAGAATTCACTACAAGTGATCAATTCAGCCGAACAGACCTAACACTTTACAATTTCACAAGAAAATCAGACAAACCTATCAAGTACTCACGGTACGCAGACAGAGACTGAACCGACTATGCAGAATAAATCGGTTTAAAAACAGACAACTTAACAGACACTTTAACAGACTTCTGAAACCGAGCTGGAGAAACCTCCAGAGCGACTGTTCAGTGAGGCGGAGTAAAGAATCTGACGGTTGAATTTCAAGGGATGCAGACAGAGATCTCAACTAAGATTCTGCATTCTATGCACTGCATGGAAAGTTAACCCTTTGTTCTCCGGGCAGTTTATAGGCTAGAGCTAACTGGAATAGTCAGAATACAGCAAAACTTCATGTTTGAATACAGACGCCCCGCCTGCAGCTCCTTGGAAGGTACAGCGACAGCGTAGCCAATCGGAACACTGGCACTTCCAGCAAACCCGCTCCGATTGGTCAGGACTTTTTCCCCTGCTTTTGCCTCCTGACGCTTTTTACAAACAGATTTAGCTGCAACTAAGCTAAATTCAAGTGTCTCATAGAAAGATTTTCGGCCCTCCCACCCTCCACTGATTAAATACACCTATTGCCCGCCACATTCCTCTCGCCCATCATTGGTTAGTAAGCTTAGCAGCACTTGCTCCTTATTGGCTAATAAGCCTAGCAGCACTGCTCGCTCCCTCACTGGATACCTAAAACCCTCATTCCCTCTGCTCCCCATTGGCTCCTAGTCCTCACAGGTCCCTATCATTTCCCTGTCCCCGCATCCCAGCCCTCCACCTTTTCCACCAAGTAACTACAGGACCTACCTTCCCCGCTAAGCAACCACAGCAGTAGGGTCCTCCTAGCACCTGATCCATGCCATGATCCTTCTACCAGGCCATCTGACCCTGCTCATCCCTATTCTCTTCTCCCTTCCTTCCTTTCTTTCCACCATGCCACCCACCTCTCCCATGTCCCCCTCCCAAATCCTGCCAAACCTCGTTGAGCTCTCCCACCCCTTCAGCCCAGCGTCCACCTCCCCTTTCACCCAAGCACGGACACACTGCCACACATCCCAGCCCATTTATTTTCAACCCATCGCCCCTGGGTCATTTTTCAACATATTCCCCAATGCCCAGCTCATACACGCCATCAATCTAAGAGACATCCACTTGCAGTCAGTCATATTCAGCTATTCGTTCACTCTCACTCTCCTGCTCCTTGTAGCAGGTGTCATCCACCCTAATCCTGGCCCCAATACTACCCCCCCCCATGCCACTCTCCAACATCGGCCTCTTCATCTCACTCTGGAGGACCTTCCTCCACGTGGCCTACCCCTTCTGCACCTAAATATAAGAAGCCTTGACAACAAGCTTGACTCCCTTCATGTTCTTGCCATCCACTATGCTCCAGACATCCTCACCCTGTCCGAAACCTGGCTTAACAAAAACAACGACTCCTCTGTCGCTATCCCAGGCTACATTATGGCCTGCCAGGACAGAGTCTCTAAAAAGCGGCGGAATAGCCATCTAGGTAAATTTGGACTTGCACTATTCAGTGGTCATGACCAAGTCCGAACCAAAAGTCCTTGAAGTAATACAAATTCAGTTCATCCTTCCCTTCTCGCTACTAATCTACACTGCTGGGGATATACTGCCGACCTGGTACACCAGCTTCTGCTCTCACCGATCTCAAGCAAATCTCCTGCCTAACCACGACAGGGGAACTCTACATTATGGGCGATCTTAACCACAATTGGCTAGCTCCTGCCCTCAACAAAACCAGGACTGAAATTTCCGCCCTAAACCTCTCACAAATCATTACGAGCCCACCCAGCTTAACCTGAAATCTGGTAACCACTCGCTCATCGACTGGGTCCTTACCACACACCCCCACCAGATCAAAGAAGCCGGTATTCTTCCAGACTCACTCAGCGACCACCACGTAACCTTAGTGAAAATCCACTGCCCAAATTCCCCATTAAATTTGTAGCCCAACGCTCCTATAAATTCCTCAATCTAGCCCCTATATTAGACGACTTTGCGCTAGCACACTGGGCCACTGCCCCTCCTACGATCTCCATTGATTATGCCTTCCTACATTTTAAAAAACATTCCTCAGCGCCTGGAACACACACGCCCCACTATGTCATACAGGAGTACGAAGAAACCACCTACCTTGGATCACCCAAGAACTGATTGCATGTCACATCGCACGGCACAAAGCCTGGAAAACGCATAAATCCTCACGCCTCCCACACCTCTCCACATACTGCATGCTCCGTAACAAGTGCACCACAGCCACTCGTCTTGCAAAAGCAGAGTGCTTCAGCTGCCCCCGCCAGTCAAACCTAAATAAACCCTCAACATTCTGGAAAGTCATTCACTCTCTTCACCCCACCGGCTGCCAATCCCACTCCACTGCTAAATGTTAACAACTCTCTCCTATCAGAGCCCACAGCAGTTGCCACTGAGTTCAATGTGTACTTCTCCACTTGTGCTGCCACCCTCCTCTCTTCCCTGCCCAACACTACACCTCTCGCACCGCCTACAGACATAAAGACCCAGACTAGGCCTCGCTCCTTTTCCTTCAAAGACATCTCTGCAACCAAGGCCCTAAATGCATTACTTTCTCTCAACCCTTCAAAAGGCAAATCCCTAGATGGATTACACCCCAAACTTCCATACCTCTCCGCCCCCACTATAGCAAGTCCGCTTGCCAAACTCCTAAACCAATCCTTTGCTGCTGCTGCCGTCCCCCATGCATGGAAGCACGCCATTGTCATCCCTCTGCAAAAAGGAGGTGCCCCTACCTCCCCCTCTAACTACCGCCCTATCTCCCTCCTCCCAGCCCTAGCAAAACTACAAGAACACCTTGTGCTCACCCAACTTCCTTCCTTCCTCACTGACTCCTAATTATTCACGCCATTCCAGTCTGGCTTCAGGAAGGGACACTCCACCACCTCCTCCCTGAAAAGGCTTACAGACAATATCCTGACAGGCGTGGACAGTGGACTGATCACCTCAGCCGTTTTTGTCGACCTTGCAAAAGTCTTCGACACCATCTCCCACCCCATACTGCTCTCGAGTCTTGCTGAATCAGGCATCTTTGTTGCAGCCACAAACTGGTTCAGATCATACCTCTCTGACAGAACTCAGTCTGTTAGAGTCTCAAATGCGATCTCCACCCCCCTTCCCTTAACTACCAGTGTCCCACAGGGGCCAGTTCTTGGTTCCATTCTGTTCTCTATATTCCCAAAAGACCTGCCACTCATCTGCTCTGCTTCCTCAATCCACATGTATGCAGACGATACTGTACTCTACTACTTGGCTCCGCTCGACGTGGTACAATCAAACCTTCAAGCGGTCTTCAACAAGGTACAGCAATGGTTTAGCTCACACCAGCCTCCTAAATGCAAAAAAAAAAAACTGTCACTATGACCTTCAGCACATGACAATGCCTGGCCAGACTCCCTCCTCCGCCACCCTGGATGGCCAAAAACTGGAAGATGTCTCCTTGTTCCGTTACTTGAGGGTCTGGCTCGACAGCAATCTCTCCTTCTCTGACCACATCGATGCTATCTCAAAAAAAAAAAACTACGCCCCATGCTCAGTGCACTATATAGGAACCGCAGCAGCCTGCCCCCCAGAGTCAGACGTGAACTGGTCCTGAAGATGATACTGCCCTCCATCGACTACTGCGACACTATATACAGTGCAGCCCCCAAGTCCACCCTATCTAAACTGGACACACTTTATAATGCCTTCTGCAGCTTTGCTCTAGATGCCTCTCCCCTCACCCACCATTGCGACCTCTACCGAGCCTTGGCACTACCGTCCCTCGAAAACCGCTGCATCTCTCACTGTGCTAAATTTGTCTCCAACCTATGGCTCGGGTCCATCCCCTCCTACCTTGCCACTGTGCTCACAGATGCCCCACCCCCCTCCCATCATCTTCAATCCAGTGACTCCCACCAACTTTCAGTCCCTAGGCAGAAGACCTCTGCCGGTCAAGCTGCCTTCTCACACCGCTACTCAAGCTGTGGAATGCCCTCCCACCAAGATTAGCACCTCCTCTTCCTACTCTCTGTCTACCGCCTAGCAAACTTCCTTACTACAAATTGCTCCCGTCCCTGAACCTGCCATGCCCCACTATCCCCTCCCAATGCCGGACCAGCGACCTTAACCTTGCTACAGAAGCTGGCACATAACCCCAACCTTGCACTTATGTCCTGGGCCTATTTTGCCCTATGTACTGTGTAGAACTGTATAACTGTTATACGTCCTCTGTCGTTTACAGCTGTTACTACTGTGATAATTTACCTTGTCTGCTGCTTGTCACAAAAATTATTTGATACTATAATATCCAAAGTATTCAATGTGCGCCGCTTGTATACTCATGCAATCGTGTATCCTTATGCAGCTTTTTATTTGCTTCTGTTAACTTGATAACCTGCTTGTTATCATAGCCATGTGTACAACCCCTCCCAGGTCGCACCGGGAGACTAGCATCTTCTTGCTCAGTGTGCCTTTCCTGGTGAAACAATTGCAATAAATAAATACATAAAACAGAAGCCAAATGATGCAGACATTAAATTACAAAAGTGGGGTCACGTGACCACTTAATGGCGTAGAGACGTGTCTTCTACGAGCTCCGACCCCAGTCCAACTGTAAAGCTAATTTTTGGTATATTCTGGCTGCTATAATAATTGATTTGAGAGTTAACAGAGCGTTGGAAGCATGGATGAATATATCTTGACCGCTGGAGAAATCCTGGCAGCGGGCGAAGGGCAATAAAAGCAAGCCGGCTCTGTGCTCCTGGTAATCGCGGGGCCTATCATTGTCGCCCGCCGAAATGTCTGCTATTGTGAGAGAGCTACGAGAGCAGTTAATGGAGGTCCTTAGCCCACAGCTGAATCGGGCGGAGGAAAAGATATATCGCCGCATAGAAAGTGTGGATGCTCAGATTGCCCAACAGGAAAGAAACAGAGGAAGCGGAGGGTCGTATTTCGAATACGGAAGACTTCGTGGCCCCGCTTCCACGGCATATAGAGAAACTAGAAAAGAAATCGCCAGAGTTGCAAGAAGCCCTAGATTACAAGAAAATTATCATAGCAGATCGAATCTCAGGCTAAAGGGCTTCCGGAGGGAAGAGAAGGAGCAAAATATATTGGAGTTCTGTGCTAGCACTTGCCTGCTATTATGGGCCTGAAGCCTAAAGGGGAAGATACAAGTTAGAGCGGGCTCATCGGCAGTACTCCACGCCCACCACCAGGTCAGGCCCGTGACAGAGTGTGTTTAGATTCCACAACTTTCAAGATCGCTAGGAAATGTGGAATAAGTTTCGAGCAATGCAGGAACTGCAATTAGCTCAAGACCACTTGCCCAGGATTGGGAGAAAGAGGGCCTTCGACGATGTAATCACGATGTGCCAACAGTTAAAGTTGGAGTGGTTTATGATCTTTCCAGCCACGTTACGAATTAAACATGAAGGAGCTTCTTACAGCTTTTGGGAGGTGGAGAAAGTGGCTGCTTTTGTGACAGAGCTCAAGAAGATGCTGGGGTGAGAGAGAAGATGTGCCCAGAAAGGCCTGAGCATGGGTGAAAACCTGTGTTTTGATGTCATGGGTCTGGGCCTGAGAAGCGACCAGATGGTGTGGGACTGAGAGACTTGGGACAGAGGATTTATCTGAAGCGGCAGGGGAGGATTCAAGAGGGAGAGCTCTCTGAACCAGGATTTCCACTTGCCGTAACCCCTTCTGATCTCCCCTGGTAGCGACAGCAAGGCAGGAGATGAATTGAGAACTGTGATTGTACATAAGGCTGCAGGCCATTTGGAATATATCGATGGAGAAGAGGAGCCGTGGATGGAATCCCTGCTTTGCACTGGTGCCGTGAGTAGCGGCCTACGGGAGACCCAGGCGTTGGATTTGACTCGCTGGGCCTCCTGTGGTGCTGCACTGGGACGGGGGGGAGGGGAGTATCCCTGATGGACTTAAAGATTGGATATCCTAGCACTGCTGGGTCGCTGCGGGCCTAGACACTTGATAATCTGTGTTTTCATGTTGTGGGTCTGGGCCTGAGAGGTGACTAGCTGAAGTGGCACTAAGAGACTTGGGATAGAGGATCTAGCTGAAGCAGCAGGGGAGGATTCGAGAGGGAGAGCACTTGGAATTGGGATTTCCCTTGCCGTAACCCCTTCTGATCTCCCATGATAGAGAGAGCAAAGCAAGAGATGACTTGAGATCTGTGACCGCACATAAGACTGCAGTCCATGTGAAATATACCGATGGAGAAGAGGAGCCGTAGATGGAGCCCCTGCTTTGTGCTGGTGCCGTGAGTAGCAGCCTACGGAAGACCCAGGCGTTGGATTTGACTCGCTGGGCCTCCTGTAGTGCTGCGCTGGGACGGGGGGGGGGGGGAGAGAAGAAAACATTACTCACCTTAGTAATGTTGTTTCTTCTAATGGAGTCTTGCTGTATTCTGACTATTGCAGTGATATCCAACCGTTGAACTGCCCCGGAGAGGAAACAGTTAACTTTCCATACAAGGCATGGAACGCTGAGCTCGAGCTCGGTTGAGACTGTCTGTTTGAACCCAAACCATCAGATCTTTAAGAGCTAAACTCACTGGGCATCCTGTGTGGAAACTGTAAACTTACACTAGCCAACTGGCAACTAAATCTAATAAAAAGGTGTTTTGGTTCCAAGGCAAAGACTCAAGTCAGGAAACCCAAAAAACAAAATACAACACATACCCAAAATTAAGGGTGGGAGGCACCTCTAGGGCGCCAACACTGTTCCTGCCCACCCACATCCCAAAACCCAGGTTCTGAGAGGTGAGCAGGAGAGGTCAGAATACAGCAAGACTCATTAGAAGAAACAACATTACTAAGGTGAGTAATTTTTTCTTCAAAAACATTAAGTCTTGCTGTATTCTGACTATTGCAGACTATCAAGCAGTACCTCCATGGAGGAGGGACAGAACCTACTTTGGGAATAGGCTCTGAAGCATAACTGTGCCGAACTGAGCATCACTCCTAGCCTGGATATCCAGAGAGTAATGCTTGGTGAAAGTATGTACTGTTTTCCAGGTGGCTGCATGACAAATCTCTAAGATAGGAATATCCCGGGCAGCAGCCAGGGAAGCAGTTGTACCTCTGGTAGAGTGAGCCCTCCGGCCTGAGGGTGGGATCCTACCTAATTTTTCATAGCAGAATTGTATGCAAGAGACAATCCACCTGGCAATAGATCTCTTAGTGGCAGGTTTTCCCTTACCAACCTCACCATAAGTGAGGAACAGTTGGGGAGTCAAACCTGTGACCCTTGGTGCACTCTATGTAGTAGCTAAGGGCCCTTTTCACATCCAAGCTGTGCAACCTCCTCTCCCCAGAGGAGGAATGGTCCGTGAAGAAAACAGGAAGAAACAGACTTGTTAAGGTGGAAAGAGATAAAATTAGGCTCCACTGACAGGGCCTGCAACTCACTTGTGCGTCTGGCAGAAGTGATGGCTACCAAGAACACCATTTTCCAAGTCAAGAACTTAAGCTCTGTTGAGAACAAAGGCTCAAAGGGGGTTGCATAAGCTGAGCAATGCAAAACATTAAGGTCCCAAGCAGGGCAGGGTCCCTGAAGGGAGGATTGGTATGCAGCAACCCCTTGAAAAGTTTACAGAATACAGGATGAGCTGAAAGGGAAGAGTGCGAGCTTGCCTGCTGACAGGAAGGCAGACACAGCTGCCAGATGCACTCAGTGTAGCTGGTCTGAGTCCTAAGCTATTGAGATGAACCATATAGTCAAAGACTGTGGGCAAGCCAGCAGACTCTGGGGAAATATGCTTCCCAGAGCACCATATAGTAAATCTTTTCCACTTGGAGTTGTAGGTCTTTCTGGTGGAAGGCTTTCGAGAAGCCTTTAAAATATCCAGAACCCCTTGACAGATATGCAAATCAGCAAACTAACTCTTCAAGAGCCAGGCCTTGAGATTGAGAGATTTGAGATTCGGATACCAAACCCTCCCCTGAGAACATGTTAACAGGTTGTAATTCCTGGGATAAGAAAGGGGAAGGTTGACAGCTAAGGAGAAGAAGAGAGGGTACCAGGGCTGTCTGGCCCAGTCTGGAGCAATCAGAATCACTTTGCAGGGTTGAGACCTGATTTTGACTAGCACCTTGAACAGGAGAGGGAAGGGGGGGAAGCATACAAGAACTTCCCTTCCCAATTGAGAACTAGGGCATCCAGGGGGACTGAGCCCAACACTGGGGGCCTGCAGCAAAAGAGAGGAAGTTGGTGATTGTCTGGGGCTGCAAAAAGATCTATCTGTGGGGTGCCCCATCTGGAGAAGATCACCTTCAAAATCAGGGGATCTAGGGACCATTTGTGATGGCCCTGAGATATCCTGCTGAGAGCATCTGCCAGGGCATTGCCCTTCCTGGGAGGTGCACTGCTATCAGAGAGGTATTCAGGGAATAGGCCAGAGACCATAACTTCATTGCCTCTGTGCACAAGGCCGTAGACAGAGTGCCCCCTTGCTTGTTGATATACCACATTGCGGTGGTATTGTCTGTCCTGATCTGAACTACTTTGTTCTGAACAGACTTGGAAAAAACTTGAAGTGCTAGAAACACTGCTCTGAGTTCTAATAGATTGATGTGAAGCAGAGATTCCTGAGGTGACCACAACCCTTGGGTGGTCAGGTCTCCCAAGTGTGCTCCCCACCCCAAGAGAGAGGCATCTGTAGTAAGGATTACAGAATGAGACTGAGTGACAAAAGGAACTCCCTGTCTTAGATTGTCCTGATCCAGTCACCACTGTAACGCCTGGATCAGGGTTCGAGTCACTGGAATTAGTTTGGTCAGAGGGTCCCTTTTCTGAGACCAAAAGGCTTTCAAGTGAAACCGAATATACCTCATTTAAAATCTTGCTCCCTGCACCACTGCTGTAGAGGCAGCCATGTGTCCCAGGAGCTGCAGAAATGCCTTGCTGGTCGAGACACCTGGGGGGTGAATGAAGAGGCCAGTGAGAAGGGTCCTTGCCCTGTCCAGGAGAAGGAAGGCTCTTGCTTTTACTGTATCCAGCTCTGCCCCTATGAAGGCGAGGAACTGCACAGGCTCTAGAACTGATTTTGAAAGATTCAGAAGGAAACCTAGAGAAGTGAGCAGTTGCTGAGTTATCTGTAGGTGTGACTTGACTTGGTCTGGAGACTGGCCTACTATGAGCCGGTCATCCAGGTATGGAAAGATGGAGATCCTTTTTCTCTCCTTAGGAAGGCAACTACTACTGCCAGGCATTTTGTGAACACCCTTGGAGCAGAAGTTAGGCCGAAGGGCATTGCTCTGAACTGGTAGTGGCCTGAGGGCAGCTCGAACCTGAGGTACTTTCGGTGGGAGCTTCTGATGAGAATACGGAAATAGGCATCCTTGAGGTCCAGGAAGACTAGCCAGTCCCCTGGCCTTAGAGGGTAGAATTATTCCCAGAGTCACCATTTTGAACTTTGGCTTTAAAAGGTGCTTGTTTAAATATCTGAGATCCAGGATGGGCCACCATTCTCCTGTCTTTTTGGGGGTTAGGAAGTACCTGGAGTACAATCCTTTCCCTTTGTGTAGGGGTGGGACCCTCTCTATGGCTCTGAGAGCCAAGAGGGAAGAGACCTCTGCCTCTAGGGCAAGTGCCTCTGAAGGATTTGCAGGTGGAAAGAATCTGGTTCTCATCTTTGGAAATTTTTTGAAGCTGAGAACCAGTTCCTGAGCTTACTACTTCCAGGACCCATTTGTCTGATGTTAAAGACATCCAGTCCTGGACAAAGTAAGCCAGCCTGCCCCTACAGGTGGTGGAGAATCGGCCCTGGCAACCCATCAGGGTGCCTGTTTGGCAGGGGCTTTAGGCTGAGGGTGGAAGCAGGCCTGCTTGTACCCCGCCTGCCTCTCCCTCTAAAGAACCCCCTGTGAGCATAAGCAGAAGAGGAGGCCTGGGCTTGGTAGAAAGGCCTATGAAAAGGCCTGCCCCTGCCCCTGGAATGCTGCCTTTGAGGAGTGGCTTGCCTTTCCCTGGCCTGAGCACTCCTGTAGGTGGTCCTGTATTTATCCATTTTCTTCATGTAGTTCTCTGTTTGCTCCCCAAACAGAGAATTACCCACAACAGGAAAATCTATGGCCTTAGTCTAGGTATCCTGAGACAGGCTAGTACATCTGAGCCAAGCCATCCTACGAAGGGCCACAGATGTAGCCATGACTCTAGATGAAACATCATTGGAGTCCACTGCAGCATGGAATTGCACCTTGGATGCCTCAATACCATCCGCAGCCACCTGCTCCAGCTCTTTGGCAAGCTGTCCAGGGACCTGGTTAGCTAAAGCCATTACAGTGTCCCATCTAGATTTCTGATATCTAGCTGTATAAGCTATATAATTATGCCTGCGTGAGTCCCAAGGATGTTGCCATGTACTGTTTCTTTGCCATGGCATCAATCCTCCTGGAGTCCTTATCTGGGGGGTGTGAAGCCAAGGGTATATTTGCCTTATCACACGCTGCAGCCTGCACTACCCCAACATGGCTGCATTGCTGGGTAAGGAACTCCGTATCTGAGCCTGAGACAGTATACCTCTTGTCCATTCTCTTGACCACAGGAGGTACAGAATTAGGAGTCTTTACAATTTTTAGTGTCTGTTTCCCCAAAGCACTTATGAAGGGGAATAGACAGCCTCCTAGACTCTGGGATATCCATCATTTCAACATAGTCAGGCTCCTCCTGGTCATCCACAGCTTCTTCCATAGGAAGCTGAAGAGTTTCAGCCACTTTTTTGTAGGACATAAAATGGGAAGGGGACTCAGAAAGCCTAGGAGGAGACACTCCTGAAGATCTGTCTGGGGAGATGTCCAGGTCAACAGGCACATCCAGACTTTCGTAATCACCCTCACTATCCTCATACTCTCCTTCCTCCTCCGGTTCATAAAAATCCTCTAAATTATAATCCGGAACCGACCGAACCGAGCACCTTCCTAATGGTGCCGGTTCGGTCGGAACCCGGGATAGCGACTGAACAATCCTTATCGCCTTGGCTATTTCATCAGCGGTCGGAGAAAGAACTTGTGGATCTGCACCGGCTGATTTATCCCTTCTTGTTCTTTTAACCAGAACCAACTCCTCGGAGTCTGTTCTCCTTTTGCCCGAAGAAGTTTTGCCCTGGTCAGAGGGCACTCCTCCTGGTTCAGCTGGAACTGAACCGGGCTGGCCATCCGGGTCAGCGGACTTCTTGGCCTCCCTTTCCCTGAGCCTACCAACTCTTTTTTCCAGGGTAGCTGCAGGAAAATGTTTACAAATTTGGCGGTCTGAATCAAGGTGGTCAAACCCCAGACAATAAACACAGGTGATGTGGTGATCAGCTTTAGCAAAGACTTCCCCACACACACTACAGTGTTGAAACCCAGTGGGCCCAGTTTTTCTTTTGGGTTTCTCAGACATGGCCAGTCCTAACAAAAACTTACCCTGTTTTCGGCAATCTGCCAGGCAAGACACCCTTATCGGTTCCTGACCGTGTTACAGGTCGTGGAAAAAACGTAATAAAATCTTTATTTATTTATTTATTTATTTATTTATTTTAGAACCGGTAACCACACTCTAAAAGCAGAATAAACTTTTGAACAACCTGATCGGTTCAAACCGAACTGATCCCATGTTTACAAGTTCCACACAGAAGAACAACAAATATAAGCCTATTTAGTACTCACAAAACCACAGAGACTGAACCGGTAGGTTACAGTTTAAATTCGGTCGAAAACCGAGAAAAACGGTACTTTAACCGACAAATTGAACCGAGCAAAGGAGAAATCTCCGGAGTGACTGTTCAGTGAGGCGGAGTAAAGAATCTAACGGTTTGAGTTCAAACAGCAACAGACAAGAGTCTCAACCGAGCTCGAGCTCAGCGTTCCATGCCTGGCATGGAAAGTTAACTCTTTCATCTCCGGGGCAGTTCAAAGGTTGGACATCACTGCAATTTGTCAGAATACAGCAAGACTTCATGTTGTTTGAAACAGGCCTTGCTGCGGTTCAGTTCAGAATAGTACTTGAAGTATTGGGGCAAACTGCAACTGGGGAGGGATCACTTAGATCATAAGGCATGGGGCAACTAAATCAAGGGCACTGGGAAGCTTGATGGAAGCTAAATGATGATATGAGATATACGCAAATAATTCTCAAATGATGCTAGATTAATAGGCTGGTTAGCTGGAAAGAAATAAAAGGAATAAAAAGTTGGACTGGGGAAGGGGGGGAGAGAAGATTGGATGTTTATTCCAAACCCGAAGGTGGTAGGGTAAACCGAGTTGGGGAAGAGTACACTAATTGCTTTTCAGAATTTGTGTGTGTGTGTGTGGGGAGACAGGGTAAAACATTTGTAAATAAGTTATATACCTGTTATAGTGTCATCTGGTGTATTTGTTGTATTAGTTTTTACTACCAAGGTCCTAATGCTTGTATCTTAGTAGAAGGAGGGGGATGAAAGGATGAGGGAGATTGGGTCGAATGGAGGGAGAGGACAAAGGGTGCTTAAAAGGAGAATAAAGGTTGGAATGGCTAGAGACAGAGTGAACACTGTCTCTTGGAATATCAGGGGGATCTCTACTCTGGTTAAGAGGATGTCTGTTCTGACTGCGTTAAGAGCAGGAGCACAGGTTGCTCTTCTACAAGAAACGCATTTAACGCAGCCAGAACACCAGAAATTGGTACAGGGTTGGGTGGGGGCCTGTTTTGCTGCTTCTACACGTCCCATAAGAGAGGAGTAGCAGTCCTGCTGCACAAAGGGCTGCCATTCAAGGTTAACAGAGTGCTGAGGGATGGAAAGGAGGGGAGATACATTTTTGTGGAAGGGATGCTACACAAGGAGCCTGTAACGTTTGGGAGCGTATATGCACCTGCTGTATTTGACCACTATTTTATCAGAGGATCTTAGACTTGCTGATTCAAGAGCAGTTTCAAGGTCTAGTGATGGGGGGGAGATTTTAATTGTACCCCAGATCGGAATCTGGATCACTCTGAAGGCAAGGGGAGAGGGGGGCACTGCATGCGTAAAGGGCGTGAGGGGCTCAGTGCGTTAGATATATTAGATGCCTGGAGAATGGCGAACCCCCGTGAAAAGGAATTCACTTTTTACTCCCCACCGCACTAAACGTGGTCGAGCATAGAATACACACACACACACAAATATATATATATATATATAATATATATATATTTATTTATATTTACAAAATGGGTAGGGAAATTGCAGCAATATCATTAGCTGACCAGCATCACATGACTGTGCGTATATCAGAGCATGACCACACACCTGCACTTTTACCCCTCCTCCAAAACAATTTTGACATTTTATAAGATAGATAAACCACTCTGAGGTGTCTTGGTCGCTCTGATATCGCACACCTTAGGCGGTTGGCCTTACACCAAGGCGTGCGTATATCAAGCCTTGACCGCACACCTCAGAGTGGTGTGTGTACATACACACACATATATATATATACACACACACATACACACACACACACACACACACACACACACACACACACACACACACACACACACACACACACACACACACACATACACACACACACACACACACACACACACACACACACACACACATACACATACACACACACACACATACACACACACACACATATATACACACACACATATACACATATATACACATACACACATATATACACACACACATATATAACACACACATATATACACACACACATATACACACACATATATACACACATACACACATACACACACACACACACACACACACACACACACACACACACACACATATTTTTTGCAGGAGCATGGTACTCCAGATTGACAGTTATTAAGCATGGCCTCTATATGTCTCCGACCATGCAATGGTCGTTGCTCTATAGAGCTGGTCCCCAACAGGCGAGAACTAACAACTGGCATTTCCCATCCTACCTTCTGGGCTCCTAGGATTTTCGGGAATACATGAAGGCACAGTGGGAATTGTACACCTCGACGAATCGGCTGTCTGCTTCCTCCATTCAGGGGTTTTGGGATGCCGGGAAGGCATTCATGAGAGGCGCTATTACGGGATATGTTATCAGGTATAAAAAAAAGTAAACGTCAGAAGCAGATGGAATTACGAAATCGAGTCAGAGAGTTGGAGCGTCAGATGGTGAGGAATGGGGAGGGAGATTTCTCAGCAATTGGCAGCTAGCAGGGAAGCACTGAACAAATCATTAATGGACGAGGTCCGCACACAATTGTTTTTCTGGAAGCATAAATTTTATGAGTGGGGCAATAAACCGGGCTCCCTGCTGGTTAATCTGATTAAAGGGAGGAGAGGGAGTAAGAGGGTCAACGAAGTGAAGGACAGAAACAGAGTGCTGCACAGGGATGCACAAGGCATTCTGCGTAGCTTTGCAGAGTTTTATCAGGAGCTGTATAGAGCGGAGGGGGGGGCTAGGAATAAGATGAGCCAGTTTTTGTATCAGATAGTAATACCTAAGATCTCGGAATCTTGGAGGGACAGGATGGACAAGGAGATTTCAAGGGAAGAGATTGCTAGGACCACTGTTTGCTTAAAATCGGGTAAGGCATGCTGGCCGGACGGACTACCCGCGGAATTTTACAAAGCAATGGGAAAGGAGGTGGTAGAACATCTGTGGACCCTCTAAGGAGATCAGGGAGGGGGGACCCCTGCCTCGTTCTATGAGTGAGGCGACTATGTGTGTTATTCCGAAGCCGGGTAGGGACCAAAGGGACTGTGCTGCTTACAGACCCATCTCTCTCCCCTCAATGCCAATGCAAAGATTTATGTTAAGATACTGGCCTCTAGACTAGATGAGCTTCTCCCAGAACGGATACATGTAGACCGACGGGATTTATCCAAGGGAGACACTCATACCATAATGTAAGAAAGGTCTTAAATGTAATACAGAATGCATCTAGGGCAAAAGGTCCTACGGCAATTATTTCTCTAGACGCTGAAAAGGCCTTTGATCGCACTGAGTGGGAATATCTGTTTGAGGTGCTGGAGAGATATGGGTTTGGGAAAGACTTTACAGGGATGGTTCGGGCTCTGTATACCTCTCCATGGGCTTCGATTCTAGTGAATGGAGGCCTCTCTGAGTGGGTCTCTTTGTGTAGGGGAATGAGGCAGGTGTGCCCACTATCTCCCCTCCTCTTTGCTCTGGCAATAGAGCCCCTGGCTAATGCAATCAGACAAAGTCCAGAGATTAAGGGGGACAGCACAAACTGTCCTTGTACGCGGACGATATGATTCTGTACCTCAGAGATCCAGCGAATTCGGTACCGGCCTTATCGCGGGCAATAGCTGATTTTGAAGAATTCTCTGGATACAAGAGCAATATTGACAAATCAGAAGTCCTTTTAGTGGGGAGCTCTGGGCCACAGAAGGGGGAATGGGGCCTACGGTGGGTGTCCTCTTCATTTAAATACCTGGGAGTAGTGATTGGGAAGAAGATGGAGGACCTCCACCGGCTGAATTACACTCCCATGATTAAAGGGATATTGGAGGAGATGAAGAGATGGCGGGCCCTGCCCCTTTCCTGGCTAGGACGCATCAACTTAATTAAAATGAACGTCCTGCCCCGACTTCTGTACTTATTACAGATGCTACCAATTGGCCTTAATACAGACACGAAAATTTTGGAGAGTTCCTGTGGAGGGGGAAGAGGGCGAGGATAGCTTTGTGGAGGTTGAAGGTCTACCCAGAATGGAGGTCTGAACTTCCTGGATTTGAAGCATCATTTTCATGGCATAGATAAGGATTATTAAGGACTGGCTCAGTGGGGTGGATTCAGCCAGCTGGTTAGAGTTAGAGGAGGAAGGGGCGGGAGGTCGGCTAACTGCTTATTTATCGGAAAGAGGCAGGAAGGGATATGCCTCCCTGAAACATACTAACCCCTTGGTCTGGACAGTATTAGAAAGTTGGACCAGAATAAAGACAGTCTTAGGCTGCAGAGAAGGAGAGAGACTGTTGTTGCCCATAGCAATGAATCCCCCCCTTTTTTTTTTTTTAGACCTTGCATACAGGATGAGGGCTTCCTGGAAAGGGAGAAGAAAGGGGTGCGCTGCTTGGGAGATGTGTGTAAGGGGGGCATGGTGTTGCCCTTCCAGGAGAGCCAAGAGAAGCTAAGGATACCGACAACCCACCTTTATAGATTCTTTCAGGTCAGGAATTTGATCATGGAGGTGGATAGGCAGCGGGGATGGAACAGTTGGAAGGGTTACTTGGAGTGGCAAGGAGGAACCCATCTGGGATCCTAAGAAAGGCGGTACACCTCCTAAGATTAAGTTTTAAGGATCTGTTGGATCAATCAAGGCAACTATGGGAGAGGGACTTGCCTATTTATATCCCGGATAATTGGGGATTAATACTGGAATCACATGTAGGGCTTTGACCTGCAAAAAATATAAAGAAAGCACATACAAATTTGTCCATAGGGACTTTATTGCCCGCCAGTGATGAGCCATAGGATGCATCCCAAGATCTCAAGACTTCTGGAAGGTGCAAGAAGCATAGGAGTACGTATCTCCATTGCTTTTGGGACTGCCCTCTCTGAAGATATACTGGCAGGCAGTGGGGCGACAGCCGAGTACCATGCAGGGGAATGAGATTTTAGCTACTCCCCTCAGCTTACTCTTCGGTGTGGAGAAAGGGGACGGAGGGGCATGGATGCCATATCAGAGGTGGATCAGAATACTGTTAGCACAGGCTAGACAGGTGACCCTTAACACTTGGGTCTCTGGGGATCCCCCTACAATAGCACAATGGCGTTTGCTGTCTATTCGGGCACTGGAACAAAGATCATATCAGCTACAGGACAGGCTAGGGAAATTCTCAATCAATGGATAGATTTCATGGGAACACTCAAGTGGACAAACTTATGATCCTGAATTCGGGATAGGCTAGGAGTTAGGGGTATGAGGGAGGCTGAGGAGGGTGGGGGTGTAATCTGATGGCTAGAGAGGATGTTGGATGGGAGAAATGGATGGAGGGAAAGTATGTTGGATGACCTTGGTAGATTTGTAAATATGTTAAATAATGTACTGAACTGTTTGATTTTATTACGCTAATATTTTTCAGTTCAGAGGCAATTGATATATTGTGTGGGTATTTGTCTCTTTTTTTTCCCCTTTTGTTCGCCCCTTCTAGGTACAGGGCATCTTTCTTTAAAAAAAAGAAATGAGCTGGAAATGTGTGAGAGAATATGGATTTATAAGGATAGATGGAGAGTCTGAAAATGTGATTTGTGATGCTCTCTTAAATTGACTATATACAGTTTTATTATGTTGGAAAATTCAATAAAAATTTAAACAAACGTTTCTATCATGTCCCTTGGTGATACTTTGTAATTTTTTTTTTTTAAGTACCTCAGTGGAATCAACAAAGTCCAGGAGGGTAGCATCTTTCAGAAAAAGATGTGCAAGAACAAGGGCACACAATTTGAAGATAGAAGGGGGACGGCTGAGGGGCAATGTGAGGAAGTATTTTTTCACAGAGAGGGTGGTGGACGCATGGAACAGCCTTCCTGAGGAGGTTGTGGGGTCTAAAACTGTGGAAGAATTCAAGAATGTATGGGAAAGACATTAGGCAATTTTTGTGGGGGGTATGAAGAAATAGGTTGTTGGTTAAATAGGATCTGAAGCTTATCCTCTAGGTAGGGAAATGGGCAGACTAGGTGGGCCAAGCGGTCCTTATCTGCCGACAAAATCTGTTTCTCTGTTTAAGATTTTTCAGGGCAATGGAGTGCATTGTATACTGTATAGTTATTAGAAAATTTTAATAAACTTAATTATAAAAAAAATACAGAAGTATAGGTCACACTTCTGTGCTACCACAAACAGAGATCCACAAACAAGCATTAATAAAACTGATTTTCATAACAGCTTCATGCAGCAAAGTCCATGGACAATCAACGTAAACTGCCCAAGAAATTCATTGTTCCATCACTGGGAAAGTCACTTGTGACAGAATAAAAATTACTCACCTTAGTAATTATATTTCTTCTAATGGAGTCTTGCTATATTCTGACAATCTGCAGTTAGCTCCAGCCTTTGAAATGCCCCGGAGTGTAGAGGGTTAATTTTCTATGCAGTGCATAGAACGTTGAGCTCGAGCTCTGTTGAGGTCTCCGTCTGCAGCACTTTGAAACCCAACCATTAGATTCTTGAGAGCAACCACTCACTATGTGGAAATTGTAAAATTTTTAACTAGCCAAAGGGCAACACAAAGTTTTGGATTCCCAAAGGAAGACTCAAGTCAGGAAACCCAAAACAAAAACCTATCCAAAATAAAAGCTTATAATACACAGCACCCACATAATGCGGAAGGAGTGCTTGAGGCACCCTGGGGTGCAAAACTGCATCTGCCCACCCACTTCAAAAAAACAGGTTCTGAGAGGGAAGGTGATCAGAATACAGCAAGGCTCCATTAGAAGAAATATAATTACTAAGGTGAGCAATTTTTTCTTCAAACAATATTAAGTCTTGCTGTATTCTGACAATCTGAAGACTACCAAGCAGTACCTCCATGGAGGAGTGACAGAACCTACTTTGGGAATAGGCTCCGAAGTACTGCTGTGCCAAACCGCGCATCACTCCTAGCCTGGATATCCAGTGTAGTGCTTGGTAAAGGTATGAACTGTTCCAGGTGGCAGTTTGACAAATTTCTAAGAGAGGGATATCCCTGGCAGCAGCCAGGGAAGCAGCTATACCTCTTGTGGGATGAGCCCTCAGGCTGGAATTTTTCCTAGTTTCTCATAGCAGAATTGTATACAAGAAACAATCCACCTAGCAATAGTTCTCTTAGTGGCAGGTTTGCCCTTTCCCACTTCCCCATAAGTGAGAAACAACTGGAGGGAATCAAACATGTGACCCTTGGTACACTCTATGTAGTAGCTAAGGGCTCTTTTAACATCTAAACTGTGTAGCCTCCTCTCCCCTGAGGAAGAATGATCAGTGAAGAAAACAGGGAGAGACTGATTCAAATGAAAGTCTGAAACCACTTTGGGCAAGAACCTCCTATTGGTTCTAAGGACCACTTTATCTCTATGAAAGGAGATAAAAATCAGGTTCCACTGACAAGGCTTGTAATTCACTGATACATCTGGCAGATGTAATAAGCTACCAAAAAACACAGTTTTCCAAGTCAAGTACTTAAGCTCTGCTGAGGACATAGGCTTAAAAGGAAGTTGCATAAGTTGAGCAATCCAAACATTTAAGTCCCAGGCAGGGGCAGGATCCCTAAAGGAAGAATTGGTATGAAGCAATCCATTGAAAAAAATTACAGAATACAGGGTGAGATGACACTGAGGAAGGCTTTCCCACTGACAGGACAGCTGACAAGTGCACCCTGAGAGTAGCTGGTCTGAGGCCTAGGCCATTAAGATGGACCATATAGTCCAGAACGGTAGGCAATTCAGCAATATCTGGAGATATAGGCTTCTTGGAACACCCAAATGCTAAATCTTTTCCGTTTGGAGTTATAAGTCTTTCTGGTGGCAGGCTTTCGAGAGGCTTTGAGAATATCCAGAACCCACAGGACAGATGCAAATCTGCATACTCTAACTCTTCAAAAGCCATGCCTTGAGACGGAGAGCCCAAGATTGGGGTACCAGATCCTCCCCTAAGAGGAGGTTAACAGGTTAAGTCCTGGAAGAGACAGGGAAGACTGACTGTTAGGGACGGTAAGAGGGGGTACCACAGCTGCCTGGGCCCAATCTGGAGCAATCAGAATCACTTTACAGGGTTGTGACCTTACCTTGACCAGAACCTTGAACAGCAGAGGAAGGGGAGGGAAGGTAGAAATTTCCTTCCCAGTTCAACGCCAGAGCATCCAGAGGGACCAAGCCCAAGACTGGGGTCTGCAACAAAATAGAGGAAGTTGGTGATTATCTAGGGCTGCAAAGAGATCCATCTCTGGAGAGCCCCATCTTGGAAAAAATAAAAATAAAACAAACACACACTTTCAACACCAGAGGGTCCAGGGACTATTCGTGATGGCCGTGGGAGATCCTGCTCAGGGCATCTGCTAGCAAATTGTCCTTCCCTGGAAGGTGGACTGCTATCAGATGTCTGCAGAGAATAAGCCAGGGACCACAATTTCATGGCTTCTATGCACAAGGCCATGGACAGAGTGCCTCCCTGCTTGTTGATGTACCACATGGTGGTGGTGGTGTCTTTTCTGACCTGAACCACCTTGTTCTGCACTGACAGAGAAAGCCTACGTGGCCAGAGAAACTGCCCAGAGTTCCAGGAGATTGATATGAAGAAGGGATTCCTGAGGGGACCACAGTCCCTGGGCTGTGAGAGCACCCAGATGGGCTCCCCACCCCAAAAGGGAAGCATCCGTGGTAAGGAACACCGAATGAGGCTGAGCGACAAATGGGACCCCTTGCCTTAAACTGTCCTGATCCTGCCACCACTGAAGAGCTTGGATCAGTGTCAGAGTCACTGGAATCAGTTTGGTAAGAGGATCCTTCCTTTCAGACCAAAAGGCCCTTATTTATTTATTTTATTTAGCTTTTGTTAACCAAGTAGGTGCACTAGACAAGTTAAATGCCTATTTTCAGGAACGACTCGGGAGAGTACAACAGGTATAACAGGGTACATCAATACAGCATAGTAGGTGAACAAGTACATATACATTTTGTGGTTAGGTACACAGTCAACAAAACAGCAGGCAATATACATTTTGTGGTTAGGTACATTGAGTTAACAAAACAGCAGGCAATATACAGTGCAAGTAGTGTAAGGCAGGTGATGATAGAATGCATAATGAGCTGGTACTGAATATCATTGAATATCCGAGGCAAAAAGAGGTGCAGGAGGACAGCTGGACAGGGAATCTGCAACCGATTCGATTTCAGTTTAGCTGTGGCTCAGGAAGTAGAGTGCCACAGGGTTTATAATGCCCAGGGCTTTGTGCTAGGAGGGCTTTTGGCATTCACAGCGTGAGGCCAGCTTAAGGTGCTCCCACAGGGAGGTCCGAAGGCATTTATGGGAAGGGGCGGTGCGGACCTGCTCGGGGAAGGAGTTCCAGAGCCTAGGAGCATGTGACGTGTAGTCCCTGTCACCCACAAGGGTGCAGGTAGAGCGTACATTTAGTATCCCTGGGACCTGGGACGTTAGGGGGTAGGATGAGCGGTCAGCTGGGGAGAGGAGCTGAGAGAACCCGGGGGTGCCAGTGCTGATCACTTTGCTCACAAGGCACCCTATACCAAAGTTTAGGTGATTGGTCGGGGATAGCCAGCCTAGCTAGATGGAACTGAATGTCCCTCATCTGGAATCTTGCCCCTTGGACCACCGCTGTAGAAGCCGCCATGTGGCCCAAGAGCTGAAGGAAGTGCCTTGCTGGTCAGGACACCTGAAGGAAGAAGCCAGTTCTACAAGAGCTCTTGCCCTTTCCAGGGGAAGAAAGGCTCTTGCTTTGATGGCATCTAGCTCTGCCCCTATAAAGGTGAGAAGCTGCACCGGTTCGAGAACTGACTTGGGAAAGTTGAGAAGAAATCCCAGGAAGTGAGCACTTGCTGAGTCACTTGCACGCCTGACTTGACTTAGTCTGGAGACTGACCCACTATGGGCCAGTCAGTCCAGATATGGAAAATGGAAATTTTTGCTTTCTTAGAAAGGCAATTACTACTGCCAGCCACTTTGTGAAGACCCTTGGAGCTGATGTTAGACCAAAGAGCATTGCTTGAACGGATAATGGCCTGAGGGCAACTTGAACCTGAGGTACTTTTCATGTGGAGCACCTGATGGGATGGAAAGTAGGCATCTTTGAGGTGAAGGGAGGCTAGCCAGTCCCCTGGCCTGAGGGAAGGAAGAATTATTCCCAGAGTCACCATCTTGAACCTTGGTTTTAAAAGATGTTTGTTCAGGTATCTTAGATCTAGGATGGGTCGCCCCTCCCCTGCCTTTTTTGAGGTAAGGAAGTACCTGGAGTACAGATCTTTGCCCCGGTGTAGGGTAGGAACTCTCTCTCTATGGCTCTTAAGGCCTGAAGAGATGAAACCTCTGCCTCTAGGGCAAGGGTTTCGGAGAGACTTGCAGGTGGAAAAGATCTGGCTCATCTTCGGAAATGTTTTGAAGCTGAGAACCGGTCCCTGGCTTACTACAGTCGTGGCCAAAAATATTGGCGCCCTTGCAGTTTTTTCTAATAATGCACCATTCCTTCCAGAAAATTGTTGAAATTAAAAAATATTTTGGTATCCACATATGTATTTCATTGGTTTGCAGTGGAATAACACACAAAAAGCAGAAAAATTTAGTAAGCCATAGCTTATTCCACACAGAAATCCTTAAATGGCCCGGACAAAATTATTGACACCTTTTAGAAGTAGTCAGAAATAATTAGAATTCCAGCAGGTGATTCTCCTTTACTTTGGAACTGTACTCACCTGTGGTGAGTTGCAGGGGCCTGCAATATAAAAAAATCACTCATTCAACCAGTTTGAATAGAGAAAAGGACTCATTCTCCTGTTTTGTGTCACTGTGTGTACCACAATGAGCATGGAGAAAAGAAAGACAGCCAGAGAATTGTCTGAGGAGGTCAGACAGAAGATTGTAGCCAAGCATGGACAATCTCAAGGCTACAAATCAATCTCCAGAGACCTTGATGTTCCTTTTTCCACAGTACGTAATGTTATCAGGATGTTTAAGGCACTGTAGTCAACCTCCCTGGACATGGGCGCAAGAGAAAACTTGATCGAAGATTGCAGAGCAGGATTGTTCGAATGGTGGAGAAAGCACCTCAATCAACTGCCAAACAGATTCAAGCTGACCTTCAGACACAAAGTAGGACAGTTTCAACTTGCACCATCCGTCGCCAACTCAATGAAAGGGGGTTATATGGTAGGAGGCCCAGGAGGACCCCACTGCTGAGAGAGAGAGACATAAGAAAGCCCGACGGGGGTTTGCCAAAACACACCTGAACAAGCCAAAATCCTTCTGGGAGAATGTTCTGTGGAGAGATGAGACCAAATTAGAGCTTTTGGTAAAGCACATCATCTCTGTTTACAGAAACAAAATGAAGCTTCAAAGAAAAGAACGCCTTCCTATAGTCAAACATGGAGGAGATTCAGTGATGTTTTGGGGTTGCTGTGCTGCCTCTGGCACTGGGTGACTTGAACGTGTATGGCATCATGAAATCTGGAGATTACCAGGCCATTTTGGAGCGCAATGTTGAACCCAGTGTCAGAAAGCTGGGTCTCTGTCGAAAGTCATGGGTCTCCAGCAGGACAATGACCCCAAACACACTTCAAAAAGCACCCAGGAATGGTTCAAGACAAGACGCTAGACTGTTCTGAAGTGGCTGGCAATGAGTCCAGATCTAAATCCCATTGAAAACCTGTGGAGAGATCTGAAAACAGCAGCTGGGAGAAGGCACCTTCAAATCTGGGAGAACTGGAGCAGTCTGCACAAGAAGAGTGGGTCAAACTGCCAGTAGAGAGGTGCAGGAAGCTCATCCATGGCAATAGGAAGCGGTTGATTGCAGTTATTTTGACCAAAGGCTCTGCTACCAAATATTAAGTCTAGGGTGTCAATTTTGTCAATGCCATTTCTTTTCATTTTCTGATTTGAAAGGATGTATTAAATTCTGAATCAAAAACAAAGGTTCTGGAATATTAACAGAGAAATAAAGAATTGTGGAGACCAAACACTGTACTGTTAATTTCAACTTATGTTTAGAGGAAATTGTGAGTTATTTGAAAATGTGCAAGGGCACCAATATTTTTGGCCACGACTGTACTTCCAGGACCCACTTGTCTGAGGTAATAGACATCCAGTCCTGGACAAAGTAAGCCAGCCTGCCCCTACAGGGATAGAAGAGTCGACCCGGGCAGAACCATCAGGGTGTCTGCTTGGCAGGGGCCTTAGACTGAGGAGTGAATGCAGCCCTGCTTATCCCCCTTCCGCCTCTCCCTCTGAAGAACCCTCTCTGTGAAAAGGGAGAAGAGGCCTGTGCTTGGTAAAAAGGCCTATGAAAAGACCTGCCCCTAGATTGCTGCCTTTGAGGAGTTGCCTGCCTCTCCTTGGCCTGTGCACTCCTATAAGTGGTCCTATATTCCTCCATCTTTTCATGTAATTCTCTGTCTGCTCCCCAACAGAGAATTACCTTCCACAGGAAATCCATGGCCTTGGCCTGGGTGTCCTGAGAGACGCTAGTACAGCCGAGCTAAGCCATTCTCCAAGATCCACAGATGTATCCATGACTCTGATGACACATCATTGGAGTCCACCGTAGCATGAAACTGTACTTAGATGCCTCAATCCCATCAGCAGCCACCTTCTCCAGCTCCTTGGCTAGCTGGTGGGGGCCTGTTTAGCCAGTGCCAGCACAGAGTCCCACCTGGACTTCTGGAACCTGGCTGTATAGGCCATATAATTAGCCTGGCTGAGTCCCAAAGAGGATGCCATGTGCTACTTCTTTGCCAAGGCATCCATCCTCCTGGAGTCTTTATCTGGGGGGTGTGAAGCCAAGGGAACATTAGCCCTGTGTCAGGCTGCAGCCTGCATGACCCCAACATGGCTGCATTGTTGATAGAAAAACTGAGCCTGATAAGGTATACCTCTTGTCCACTGTTTTATCAACAGGAGGCACAGAATTTGAAGACTAAGATTTTTTGTGTCCATTTCCCAAAAGATTTGTGTAGGGGGAATAGACAGCCTCCTGGACTCTGGGATGCCCATCATTTCAACAAAATCAGGCTCCTCTTGATCCTCTGTAGCCACCTCCATAGGAAGCTGGGGAGTTTCAGCCACTTTTCTGTAGAACAGATGGTGGGAAGGGGACTCAGGGCCTAGGAGGGGAACACCAGAAGGTCTGTCTGGGGAGATGTCCGGTTCAATGGGCACATACAGACTTTCTGCTCTATCATACTCATCATCTTGCTCATAATCCCCCTCCTCTTCAAATTCCGATTCATAAAAATCTTCAGGGGCATAAACCTGAACCGGAGGAACCAACTGAACTGACCTAGCTAACGGAGTTGGATCGGATGGAACCGGCTAGCTATTCAACAATCCAAATCGCCGGACAATCTCATCAGCAGTCGAACATGAAACTCTGGATCCGAACCGCTGATTTTTCTTTACGTTTCCCCTTTGTAGGAACTGATCTGTTAGGATCGGCTCTCCTCTTGCCCGTAGTAGTATTGCCCTGGTCAGAGGGCACTCCTCCTGGTTCGGTCAGAACCGAACCGGGCTGGCCATCCGGGTCAGCAGACTTCTCTGCCTCCTTTTAAGTCTACCCAGGGTAGACTTAGGAAAGTTTTTGCATATTTGGCAGTCTGTATCGAGGTGGCCAAACCCCAGCCAAACACAGGTGGTGTGGGGACTGGCCTTAGCAAACACCTCCCCACACTCACTGCAGTGTTTAAACCCAGCGGTCCCGGGTTTTTTCTTGGGTTTCTCAGACATGGCCAACCTAATCAAACTTACCCTTTTTTTGGCAACTGCCAGGCAAGACTCCTTATCGGTTTCTAACAGCGTTCGGTATTGGAAAAAAAACGTTAAAACACTTTTTTTTTTTTTTAAACTGATAAGGACGGTAAGCACACACTAAGGAAAACACAGAATTTAATTATGTTGGATCGGTTCAGCCGAACCAATCGAGAAAAGTGGTTTACAATTTCCAAAAATAACCCAGAACTACTATCTAAAGTACTTACTGTACCGAAGACAGAGCCCTGAACCGTAATACTACGGGAGTTAGGTGGAAAAACAGACACTTTAACAGACTTGAACCGAGCAGAAGAAGAAATCTCCGGAGCGACTGTTCAGCAAGGCGGAGTAAAGAATCTGGTGGTTGGGTTTCAAAGTGCTGCAGACAGACCTCAGAGCTCGAGCTCAACGTTCTATGCACTGCATAGAAAATTAATCCTCTACACTCCGTGGCAGTTCAAAGGCTGGAGCCAACTGCAGATTGTCAGAATACAGGAAGACTTCATGCTGTCTGAAATAATAATCCATGAAAACAGTAAATGTTCATTCAGAAAGATTCACTGACATTTTCAAATAGCATCCTCTTAAGTAACTGAGGATATCCCAGTGGATACAACCTTTAACCAAACTTGATCTACAGATCCTGTAACAAGCTTGGCTAGACTTTCCAATCATAGCCAGTGTTCAGTTTCTGTAAATATAACTTCTGCATACTCAAATATAACATAGGTAGTTCAAATCTTATGTGAAAACAAACTGAGAAATGTTAACACAGAACAAATGTACTATTGTGCGTCACGGAGGATAAGAGTACCAGGGGCAAACCATTGTGCTGTGTGCTAGGGAGTAAGGGTCCTGTGCATACAGCTCCACTACAGAGCTATGAAGTCGCAGCCATCTTCCGGGTTCCCCAAGGGACTCTGCAAGGCTTCCTCAAAGGATGTGTTACAGTGCCAGTCACTTAGCCCTGCTTTGCCCAGTCTCCATGTTAACTTTCTGGGACAAGGCTCTCACGCTACTCTAATGTAAGTCTTTAGTATCTCATCAAAAGGGTAACATTATTATGTATCACTATTTCTTACAGTCTCAATCAGTCCACCCCTCCACTACTAGGGTTCCGACTGGTCTGCAAGGTCACTCTTTCAGGACTCGAACCTTTTTTTCTCCTTCACCCATTTTTGTTTTCCTTCTGTGCTCCCCTGTTTATGTCTCCTTCTCTCCAGCCTCTCACTTTTCAGGGCCTGCCAGCCACTTCATGATCCCTACTTCTCCATCCACAGTCAATTAGTTCCATGGAGCCTTGGATGTACCCTGCCAGACAGGGTCAGGGTGAAGGGATGTACTCCCAAAATACAGGTTACTCACCTGTAACAGGAGTTCTAGGAGTGGTATATGTTGTTCATCCACACTTACTGGCAGGTTCCTTGCCGCTTTAAATCTTGCCGAAAGGTCTTCAAGCTGGCTCCTTCCACCCACCCGGGTGGTAAAACTCTGTTCCACCCCATGACGCCAGATCTAGCCCGCTGGAAGCCAGGTTGCGCGTCGAAGTCGGGGTGGTTGGGTGGGTTGTGTGGATGAACAACATATACCACTCCTAGAACTCCTGTTACAGGTGAGTAACCTGTATTTCTAGGGACGTGGACATGTTGTTCAATCCACACTTACTGGCAGACTCATAGCAGTTGCCTGGGAGGAGGGAGGCAAGATGCACACCCCCTACTTAGAAAATAAGGACTGGAGAACCGAGGTCCCAAAACCAGCATCCCAGCGTGACTCAAGGTCGATGTGGTAGTGGGTAATGAAGGTGTGTGCCGACTTCCAGGTAGCAGCCCTGCAGATTTCCTGGATAGGGACATGCCTGGAAGCAGCCACAAGCAGCGTGTATGGCGGATAGAATGAGCTCTTATCCCTTTGGGAGGCTCCATGCCCGCCAACCTATAACAGAGATCTATGCAGGAAGTGACCCACCTGCCTATCGTCCGCTTGGCTGCAGGTCTGCCAGGTGCGGCTTCAGCGTGGTGACAAACAGCTGGTGAACCTCCTCCTGAACTTCAGCCATCCCTGCCTTATAATAAGAGCTCTTCTAGGGTCCAGAGTATGGAGCCTATATTCAGCCTCCAAGGTGTGACTGGGGTAGATAGAACACCGGCAGAGTCAACACCTGGTTAAGGTGAAACTCCAACACCACCTTCGGAAGAAATTTCAGGTAGAGGAGCAGGACAACCTTGTCCCTGTGGAAGACCAGATAAGGAGATTCGATGAAAAGCGCCTGGAGCTCTCCCATCCTTCTGGCTGATGTGATAGCCACCAAGGCGGCAATCTTCCACAACAGGTGAGAGATGTCACACCTGTGCATCGGTTCGAATGGCTTGCCCATGAGCTTAGCCAATACCAGCAGTAGATCCCACGGAGGTGGAGGTTCTCACACCGGAGGGGATATATGATCAAGGCAAAGTGCCCGACCACCTTCTCCTGCGCCACCGACTGCTTCCCGGCCCGCGTCCGGTAAGCAGAGAGGCTGCCAGGTGCACCTTAAGGGTCGTCGACTGAAGCCCTTGCTGAGAAAGGGACCAAAGGTAGTCCAGAATGCTAGCCAAAGAACAGGAGGAAGGGTCCAGCCCCTTACCCTGACACCAAATGGAGAATCTTTTCCATTTGAAGGCGCAGCATTTTCTGGTCAACTCCTTACGGGATGCCTCAACGACGTTGAGGACCTCGTCAGAAAGACCCAAGGCCTGGAACTCTAGCCGCTCAGGAACCAGGCCGTCAAGCGCAGGGATTGAAGGTCCGGTGGAGTACCTTCCCTTGTTGGACGGAGATCAGGTCCTGGCAGGCTGGAAGCCGCCCGAGCCTGGAGCCGAGGCTGAGGAGATCTGGATACCATAAATGGCGAGGCCAGTCTGGGGCTACCAGAATCACCTGCGCCTTGTCCCTCTTCGCCTTGGAGAAGCACCTTTGGATCAAGGGAAATGGAGGGAAGGCGCATAAGAGGCCCAGGGTCCACGGGCCTCAAGACGGGCATCCCCTGCAGCGAGCCCTGCTGAGGGGGTGGGCATGGAACAGCTTCAGCTCGTGATTCTCCCTAGAGGCAAACAGGTCCACCTGAGGAGTGCCCCAGTGAGAGAACAGATCTTGTACTATCTCTGGCAGGACAGACCACTTGTGAAATGCAGCACCTATCTGGCTTAGGGCATCGGCCAGACTGTTGGAGGCTCCTGCCACATGGATGGCTAGGAGATCCGCCTCCAGGCTGATCACGAGAGACCAAGTGCGAAGAGCCTCCTTGCACAGAGGCAAGGAGTGTGTCCCACCCTGTCGGTTGAGGTAATACATGGTCGTGGTGTTGTCCATCTGGACCTGGACCACTTGACCCCATACAAACGGAGCAAAGGTGGCGAGAGGGCTACTCGGACCGCTCGAAGCTCCACCAGGTTAAAGTGGCATCGAGACTCCTGAGGGGACCAGAGGCAGTGAGCTCTGAGCTCCCCCAGATGAGCACCCCAACCCATCAGAGAGGCAGTCGTCAGAGTGACAGTCGGCTCGGGGCGGACAAATGGGATACCCTCCTGCAGATGAGCTGGAACGAGCCACCACTGGAGGCCATTCCACATCTCCTGGGTCACTGTCACTGGGTGGTCCAGAGGACCGGAGCGCTGTGACCATTGGCGGGCCAGCCCCCATTGCAGGGGACGCCATATGCCAGCGGGCCCAACCGACCACGCTGGTGCAGGCCACCATGAGGCCCAGAAGGCATAGGAAGTCCTGGGCAGGGCACAACTGCCCAACCAGAAATGACTGGGCAAAGGAGGAAAGGACCTCGGCCCTGTCCACTGGGAGCCATGCTCTGGTTCGAAGAGAGTCGAGCTCTGCCCCGATGAACTGAATCACCTGCGATGGCACGAGTTCCGATTTGGCCTCATTGAGGAGGCCAATCTGAGAGTAGACCTGGAGGGCCAGATCCCTGGACCACTCCACCTCCAAGCTGGCGGGGGCTGCAATCAGCCAGTCGTCCAGGTAAGGGTACACCTGGACCCCTCAGCGCCACAGGAATGCTGTTACCACTGCCATGCAGTGAAGACCCTGGGAGCTGGAGAGAGGCCGAAGGGCATGGCTCGGAACTCTTAAAGGGATCCCTCTGCCCTGAAGCAGAGGAATCGCTGGTGAGACGGACGGATTGGGATGTGAAAGAACGCATCCTGAAGGTACAGAGAACAGATCCGCACGCCTCGTTCCAAGGACGGAATGATCTGAGCCAGAGTGACCATCCTGAAGGTGCGAGGCCATAGGAACTTGTTCAGGCCGTGTAGGTAGAGAATGGGGCGCCAGCCCCCCCCCCATCCATTTTGGGACCAGGAAGTACCTGGACACAAACCCTGGGTCTGCAGGAGGGTCCGCCATATCCCTGATCACCTCCTTCTGGGGGAGCAGGGCAATGTCGGCTCAACGAGCTGACAGAGAGGCTGCGGAATCTGTAACCCCCCCCTCCCCCGTGGGGCGGCGGCTCAATAGGACGAGGACTGCTCGAATTCCAGAGGCAGATCCCTGCCTACCACTTCCAACACCCAGCAGTCCGTGGTGATATCGGACCAGGCAGAAAGGAAGTGGTGGAGCTGACCCACCATGGGGGGAACCCGGGCAGGAGTGACAAGGTTGGGGGCGACATCCCTCAACCAGTCACTGGGCAGGCTTGGAGGAAGGGCCGGCCAAGGAGCTGCCTGGGCCTTTCCCTCCCGACTTCCTACTGGAGGAAGCAGCAGGCTTGGCTTTGGGGTGCCAAGTGCGAGCCTGCTGGCCCTGATGCTGGTGTTGCTGGGCCGGACGTGCTGAAGGACGAAAGGGCTTACGCTGCTGCTGGCAGCCTTTGTCCTTCTGGGCAGACGTGACAGAGTCCAAGGTGGCGTTGGACTTCGATCCATTTGGAAAAGACCCTCCAAACCGGGACCGAACAAGTCGGTGCCCAGGAGGGGGTCTGCCAGCTTGTGCTGGGTATCCGCTGTAAGGTGGAGATCCGCAGCCAAGCTCTGTATGCGCATGGCCACTGCAGTCGCTACTGACCGGCCACATGTATCAGGGATGTCCAACGGTTTGGAGCTGCTGTTTGGCTACCGCTTCCCTGGTCCCACACCTGCTTGACCGTCATTTGAAGATCAGCCAGGAGATGAGTAATCACCTCATCCAGGGAGCCCAAAAGGGCGTGGGAAAAGTGTGCCATCAGGACAGCTGAGCTAGCCTGACTAAGGCCTAGGGAGGAAGCAGCACACACTTTCCACCCCGAGTAGTCCAATTTCATGGACTCCTTATTGGGTGGTTTGTCCACATCCCGAGCGTTGCTGGAACGCTGGAAAAACGCTGTCGGTCACTCACCCCTCTGCAGAGGGGTGCTCTGAGAAACCGGAGAGTGAACCTGTAGGGACCGCATACTTCTGAGCCATTCTGGCCAAAGGTGCTGGACAAGAAGTTGGCCGTTGCCACAGCTCCAGGGCTGGGCTAACAATGGCTTCGGCCACCGGAAGGCCTCCGTGGGGAATCCCTCGGTCCCGCATTCTGTGAGGATACTTGACCAAGTTTGAAACGGGTTCGAGCTGCATCCCAGTGATTCTGAGACAGTCGGCATTCCTAAGAACGAGGATGAGCTCTCGTCCACCAGCTGACCACCAGTGGACTCCAGGTCAAGCGGCCTGGAGAACAAGGAGTCATCGTCAGACTCCAAGGAGTCTGCGAACAGCTGCCGAGCGCCTGAGCCACCCTCCACATGCCGAGTTCGATCAGGAGTGAGGATGACCAACAACTTATGGGGCTAACCCTGACCTGATAGAGAATCCTTGGTCAGGGCCCCAGTCTTCGGTTGTGGAGGCTGCTGGTTCCCACCACAATGGGTGGTGCAGCTAGTTCGGCCTGACCACTCTGAGGGTTGTTTTGGCGCTCGGTGACAGCCACTTAATGGTGACAGAGTCTGCTTATTCCCGGACAATAGAAGAGCTGCTACCACATTAAATGTCAGTAGTGCCGACGCAACTTGCGCCGGAGCCTATCCTCCAAAGAGGATGACGAGGATGAGTGGCGCCGAGATCAGGATGGCAGGACCGGCTGGACCTGGAAGAGGTCAGAGACCAAGACCTTCGGGGATTCCAAGGGTGGGTCAGAGAGGGGGCGGGGAAACCCGCTCCTCCCTCGGGTCAGGGACCTTAACCAGGGACTCCGGCACAGTCAAGTCTTCCATTTCCACCGGGGGAACCAGTGAAGAAGAGTTGTTGGCTCTCAGTCGACAAACCATCCGACGGGTCGAGAAAAAACTCGACTGCATCGACGGGTGTCTCTGCCGGCTGACCTGACGGGGACACCGTGAAGCCAGCGGCCTTAGCCACAACCTCGACTGAAGTAGACTGTCGACTATCTGGGGAAGGGGATCTCTTCCACTGCCACGAACACCGACGGTGGTACTTACTTTTGGAGTCCTTTTTGGTCACACTGGAATGTCTCGATGGTCCTTTTCCCTTGGTGGAGAGGGATTGGCAAAAGCTCCTTAAAAGAAGCTGTATAAGAAGAGCCCAAGGAGAGCAGGATAAATGCCGCAACCGATGAAGATGCGGCCTGGGCCGCCTCAAGGGCGATCATCTGCTCTAGCTTGTCTGCCGAGCCCGCCTCCACGGACACCGCCCGACTGGCCTCCTTCGACTTAACTGGAGGATAACGTTTTCAGGGCGCCCCAAAAGCAGGCGGGCAGCACGGTCCTCCAAGACCGAAGCCGGAAAGGATTTGCATAATTCACAAGCCTGCGAGTCACGTCAGAGTCCTAGGCAGTAAACGCACGTGGAATGCGGGTCGGTATGGGACGACATCTGCCCACAGGGGCACCAACGAAATCCGGGAGTCGATTTGTCCATCATAGCCACAAGGGAAAAAGACAGAAGTCTTTTAAACTTTAGAATTAGCTTCGGTTTAACCGAAGTGTGGATCTAGGCCTAAAACACAGAGTGCTAAGGAGGGAACCTGAGCTTCCAAGCGGTAAGGAAGATCTGACGTCATGGGACAGAGGAAAAAATTACTCACCTTAGTAATTGCTTTTCTTCTCATGGAGTCTTGCTGTATTAGGACTATAGCAGTCAGCCTCAGCCTCTGAACTGCCCCGGAGAGGAAAGGGTTAACTCCAGAGAAGTCTGAGTTCGCAGCCGAGGGCGCTGTTCAAAGTTTCTATCTGTGCAGTTTGAAGTCAAACTGCCAGATTCTTTACGAAGCTAAACTAATATAGCAAGTCTGTGTGGAAAAAACCCTACACTAGCCATTGGCTACCTACCAGTAGTAGAACTACAAAAACACACAACAATCACAGAATAGCAACAAAATTATTAAATATTGTTAGCATTACTGAAAAGAAGCATTAACAGACCCCCTCTTCCCAAAAAGACTCAAGTCCAGGGAAGGGGCCACCTACCACTCAACGAACAACAGAATTACCTAGTTCCTAAACCCAATAAGCAAGAAAAAGGCATGACACAGTGCTTGCACTAATTTGCCAACCCCATACCCAAGGAGGAGTTCTGAGCGGGTAGGAGGGAGGGTTGACCTTATCACAGCAAGACTCATGAGAAGAAAAGCAAATTACTAAGGTGAGTAATTTTTCTTCCAAACACCATGAAGTCTTGCTGTAATTAGACTATAGCAGATTACACAGCAGTACCTCCATGGAGGAGGGTCAGAACCTACTTGGGAAATAGGCTCTGAAGCACAGCTGTGCTAAACGGGCATCCCTCCTGGATTGAACATCCAAGGAGTAATGTTTGGTAAAGGGTGAACTGTTTCTCCAGGTAGCAGCTTGACAGATTCCAAATGGAATATCTCTAGCAGCCGCTAGAGATGCAGCTGTACCTCTGGTAGAATGAGCCCTCAATCCTGAGGGGGCTTCTTACCCAGTTTTTGTAACAGAATTGATACAAGAGACAATCCACCTTGCAATTGTCCTCTTAGTGGCAGGTCTCCCTTGCCGACTTCCCCATAGGTAAGGAAGAGCTGGAGGGATTCAAACCTATGACCCTTGGTGCGCCAAATAGTAGCTTAGGCTCTTTGACGTCCAGACTGTGCAATCTCCTCTCCCTGAAGAGGAATGCTCAGTGAAAAAATACTGGGAGAGAGATGGATTGGTTGAGATGAAAATCGAGACCACCTTTGGTAAAACCTTCTATTAGTCCTAAGGACTACCTTGTCCCTATGAAAAGAAATGAAATCTTCTTCCACTGACAAGGCTTGCATCTCGCTTATACGCCTAGCAGAAGTGATGGCCACTAGAAAACAGTCTTCCAAGTCAAAACTTGAGGTCTGCCAAGACAGGCTCAAAGGGGGTTGCATTAGCTGAGTAATGCAAACATTCAGGTCCCAAGCAGGAGCTGGTTCTCTAAAAGGAGGGTTAGTGAAGTAACCCCTCAAAAACTTGGAAATTACAGGGTGAGAAGAGATGGAAGCAGGTTTACCTGCTGACACATAAGCGGAGACTGCTGCCAGATGAACCCTAAGGTAGCTGGCTTAAGGCCTAGAGAATTTAAGTGGACCAGATAGTCCAATAAAACAGTCAAATCAGCAGATTCTGGGGAGATTTGCTTCCCAGAGCACCAAATGGAAAACCTCTTCCACTTAGAATTATAGGTGGCCCTAGTAGAAGGCCTTCTGGCCGCCTCTAAAATATCCAAGAGCACCTTGAGAGAGGTGTAGATCAGCGATTCTAGCTCCTCAAGAACCAAGCCTTGAGGTGGAGGGAACTGAGGTTCGGATACCACACCTCCCCTGTGCACAGGTCAACAGGTCGTGGGTCCTGGACAAGCTCAGGGGAGGGTGGACAATCAGGGACAGAAGGAGAGGGTACCAGGGCTGTCTGGCCCAATCTGGAGCAATCAGAATCACCTTGCAGGACTGAGTTCTGATCCTCACTAGTACCCTGAAAAGGAGAGGGAAGGGAGGGAAGGCATATAGATATTTCCCTTCCCAATCCAACTGGAAGGCGTCCAGTGGGACTGATCCCAACACTGGAGGTCTGCAACAAAACAGAGGAAGTTGGTGGTTGTCTGGGGCTGCGAAAAGATCTATCTGAGGGGTGCCCCATCTGGCAAAGACTGACCCCAGCACTAGAGGGTTCAGGGCCCATTTGTGGTGGCCCTGAGAAATCCTGCTGAGGGCATCCGCTAGGACATTGTCCTTCCCTGGAAGGTGAACTGCTATCAGGGAGGTATTCAAGGAGTAAGCCAGAGACCACAGCTTCATTGCTTCGGTGCACAAGGCAGAAGACCGAGTGCCCCCTTGCTTGTTGATGTACCACATTGTTGTGGTATTGTCTGTCCTGACTTGAACTACCTTGTTCTGGACAGAAGCTGAAAAGGCCTGGAGAGCTAAGAGGACAGCCCTGAGCTCCAGAAGGTTGATGTGGAGCAGAGATTCCTGAGGAGACCACACTCCCTGAGTGGAAAGGTCGCCCAAGTGAGCCCCCCATCCTAGGAGGGAGGCATCTGTGGTAAGTGTGAGGGAGTGAGGAATGGGTAAGAAGGGGACCCCTTGAGTTAGATTGCTCTGGTCCTGCCACCACTGAAGGGCCAGGATCAGAGACCTTGTCACTGGGACTAATTTGGTGAGGGGTCCTTCTTTGGGACCAAAAAGATCTCAGGTGGAATTGGATGTCTCTCATCTGAATCTTGCTCCCTGCACGACAGCTGTGACGCAGCCATGTGCTCCTGGAGTTGCAGGAAGTGCCTTGCTGGTCGAGAGACCCGATGGTGAAGGAAGATGCCAGGGCAATGAGTCTGTCCACCCCTCGGAGGAGATATGCCCTGGCAGACTTTGTGTTCAACTCTGCACCTATGAAAGTTAGTACCTGAACTGGTTCGAGAACTGACTTTGGAAGATTCAACAGGAATCCCAGAGAGGTGAGAAGCTGCTGGTGACCAACAAGTGAGATTTCACGTGATCTGGAGACTGACCCACTATGAGCCAGTCGTCCAGGTAGGGAAAACGCCACCCCTTGCCTTCTGAGATGAGCCACTATCACAGCCAGACATTTTGTGAAAACCCTTGGGGCAGAGGTCAATGGTGCATATGCTCTGAACTGATAGTGGCCAGAAGGTAGTTCGAACCTGGAGGTACTTTCTGTGAGAAGGCCTGATCAAGAATGAAAATAGGCCCTTGAGGTCCAAGGAAGCTAGCCAGTCTCCTGGTCTCAGGGAGGGCAAAATCATTGCCAGAGTTAACATTTTGAACTTTGTTTCAGAAGGTGCTTGTTCAGGAACCTTAAATCTAAGATGGGCCGCCATTCTCCTGTCTTTTGGGGTAAGGAATACCTTGAATAAAGACCTTGCCCTGATGGCAAAGGGAACCCTCTCTACTGCTTTGCATCCCAGCAGAGAAGAAACCTCTGTTTCAAAGCAAGAGCTTCCAAAGGATTCGCAGGTGGAAATGTCTGGTCCTCATCTTTGGGAACTGTTTGAAACTGAGGACAGACCTTGGCTTACCACCTCAGAACCCACTTGTCCGAGTTAGGGACAACCAGTTCTGGCTGAAATAAGCCAACCTGCCCCACCGGTACAGGAGATTGCGCCCTGGGCACCCCATCAGGGTGCCTGCTTGGCAGCTGTTTTTGGTTGGGAAGAAGGGGACGGTCTGCCAGAGCCCGCCTGCCCCTGCCTCTGAAGAAACCTCTGAACAAAGGCTGAAGAGGCTTGAGCTTGATAAAGGGCCTGTGGTAAGGCCTACCCTACCCCTGGGGGCATGCCTTTGGGGCATGCCTCTTTAGCTTAGGCACTTTGTAGGTAGTCTCTGTATTCATCCATTTTTTCATGTAATTTTCTGTCTGATCACCAAACAGAGAGTTACCTACTACAGGAAATCCATAGCCTTTGCCTGAGTGTCTTGGGACAAATTAGTGCATCTGAGCCATGCCAACCTAAGGAGAGCTACAGAAGTGGCCATGACCCTAGAAGAAACATCATTAACATCAACAGCAGTAAGAAATTGAACTTTAGAGGCCTCAATGCCATCAGCAGCCACCTGTTCCAACTCACTAGCCAGCTGACCCTGGGCCTGCTTGGCTAACTGCAAAATAGTGTCCATCTAGACTTCTGATATCTAGCCACATAAGCCATGTAATTAGCCTGCCTGAGTCCCAAAGAAGCTGCCATATATTGCTTTTTGCCATGGTATCAATCTTCCTGGAATCTTGTCAGGGGATGTGATGCCAAGGGAATATTAGCCCTGTCGCAGGCTGCAGCTTGAACAACACCTACATGACTACACTGCTCAGTGAGGAAGTCTGTATCTGGGCCTGATAAAGTATACCTTCTGTCCATTTTTTTGTCTACAGGAGGGACAGAATGAGGATTTTTTAAAATCTTTGTTGTTTGCTTCCTAAATGATTTATGCAAAGGAATAGACAACCTTCTAGACTCTGGAATATCCATCATTTCAACAAAATCAGGCTCCTCTTGCTCATCCACAGCCTCCTCTAAAGGGAGCTGGAGGGTTTCTGCCACCTTTTTATAAAACACAAAATGAGAAGGGGACTCAGACAACAGAGGGGGAGACTCTAAGGGTCTGTCTGGAGAAATGCCCGGTTCAATGGGCACGTCCAGACCTTCCCAGTCACAAATGCACTGATCAAATTCCTCCTCCCCCTCCTGTGGTTCATAAAACTCCTCAATAACATAATCTTGAACCACTGGACCAGGCTGCCACCCTCTGCCACTTGTGGAGGGCTCTCCAAGTCCCTCAGATAAAGACTGAACAATCTGTATGGCTTTTGCTATTTCTGCAACAGTTGGAGAAACTATCTTAGACTCAACCTGCTGATTTCTTTGTCTTTTTGCTGGTGCTGGTTCCTCTGAACCAGCCTTCTCTTCCGAGGAAGTAATGCCTGGTCAGAGGGACTCCCTCTGGTCCAGTGGGTACTGGACCGGGCTGGCCATCCGGGTCAGCGGACTTTTGCCTCTCGTTCCCTGAGCCGCCCAATCTCTCTCCAGGGTGGTGGCTGCAGGAAATTTTTACATATCTGCAGTCTGAAAGGAGGTGGTCAGCCCCAGACAATAAACACAAGTGGTGTGTGGGTCAGCCTTGGCAAAGGCTTCCCACAAACATCACAGTGTTGAAACCCGTGGGCCGGTTTTTCTTTTGGGTTTCTCAGACATAGTGCCAGCCTAACCAAACTGCCCTTTTCTTCAGGCCGTGCCAAGCAAGACACCCTTATTGGTTCCTAACCCGTCATCGGGTATTGGAAAAAACCCTATTAAAAACGGTAGGTTTTTTAGAACCGATAAGAACCGGTACCTCGTTGCCTAAAAATTCATCAAAATATTAAAAACGATGGGTTCAGACTGAACCGATAATTATTCCACACAGACTAAATTTCGTTTTACTTACGGTTACCAGATAGAGCTTAGCGAAACAGTAATTTTGAGACTTTTGCCGTTTTCTGAACCGATGAACCGGATCGAAACCGCGTAGTGAACCGAGCTGAAGGAGCTGATCTCCGGAGCGACTGTTCAGTGAAGCGGAGTAAAGAATCTGGCAGTTTGACTTCAAACTGCACAGATAGAGCTTTGAACAGCGCCCTCGCGCTGTGGAACTCCAGACTTCTCTGGAGTTAACCCTTTCCTCTCCGGGGCAGTTCAGAGGCTGTGGCTGACTGCTATAGTCCTAATTACAGCAAGACTTCATGGTGTTTGAACAGAGAGTTTTACCACCCGAGTGGGTGGGAGGAGCCAGCTTGAAGATCTTCTGGCAAGATTTAAAGCAGCAAGCAACCTGCCAATAAGTGTGGATTTAACATATCCATGTCCCTAGAACTTCTGCATTTCTTCAGGTGGTGTCGTGCACTGGGAGGCGAAGCCCCCGATGTACCACAGCCATCATCGTGGAGGTGCTGGGGCCATTTTCCATGTTCAGCCATACCCTGGGAACATCGCATATGGGGACATCAAGGCGTGCATGCATATGTTGTCCACTGTGTCCAACCGCCATCGTCAGAGCTGTCACCCAGGTGGCATAATCGCAGTGCAGGATGGAGGCCTCCCTCCCCAGAGGACAGCATCCTCTGGGACACACAATCCTCCCTCCAGCCCCCAATAACCCAAGGTCACTCCTGAACTACAGTCATTGGCATTGTGAGTGGTAGCACCACAGCTGTGCTGACAAGAGCAGCTCTGGGAGTGATTCTATAATCCCTGCTAATCTGTTCGCACATACAGAGTTGCTGTATCTGGGCTTAATCCGTTTCTCAAACGGACATTCCCTTTTGTTCCTCCAAAGTTTCAGGACACCTAGTAGTAGTCTTATACTTGTCTGTCGGGCTCCATTTGAGATGATCAAGACAGAGCTGCAGCACTCTGTTTTCGGATCGACATTCCGAAAAGAGCAGCAGACATCTTAATGGAAGCATCTGCTGCAATAACACTGGTAGTGAAAGTGTACATACATGCTCCACAACGCAAAACAATCGCTCAAACTCATCAACTTTTCTGTCAAACTTTCTTACTGCTTGGAGGACAGCACTATTTGCTGGCTCCAGTCCCACGCTGCAACCTCCACTCATGCCACTATATTCCCTTGCTCCGGTGCTGCTTCCTGGCTTTCCTTGCCAATCTACAGTTGTGACATTTATGCAGGTTTTCCATAACTTTGTAAAGTACAAAACACACCAAAACGACCACGGGTTACTTAACTAATGATGTTGCACTACTCTGAGTACCGTATTTTAAGTTATAAACATGGGAACAAGATAGGAAGCCGCACTAAGCTCAATCTGATGCTTTAACAAATAGGGAAATAAGCAAAACAAATGGTCAGCACCCAGACTTGAGGACAAATATCAAAATTTGTTTACTGAAGAAGTGGCATGACAGCCAGCTAAAGCTTCCAGCACTTTGCACTTCAATAAACAAGTTTTGAGATTTGTCCTCAAGTCTGGGTGCTGACAATTTGTTTTGCCAAGTTATAAACATAAAGGCAGGAGTTTTAGTGTCTTACAGAGGAGTCCTTGTAAGTAAGTTGCTCCTCTCTCCCTGCTATTTTAATGTCAGATTTCTTTCTTGGGGAGGGGGCAGCACCACCAGATCTAAATGGCTACTTAAACATTTCTAAAAATTCTTTAAAATTTTGAAAAACCCAACAAACTGAAGCAAACCTTAGCATTAAAATGATCAAACTGTTTAGAAATTGTTTTGAAACTGAAAACGTTAATGCTCAAGCAACCTTAAGATATAAACGGATTCCTGGTTCTAGATGGGGAGGCAGGGTCAGGGTTTGCAAGGCTCACTGGTGGATCACTGAAGAAATATTACTATAGTGAGTATTTTTTTCAAAAAGGAATTTATCAAGGGAGATGCTTTACAAATGGCAGACTCACTAGCAGCATTTTGGAAGGATGAGTCTAGTAGAACCTATTTAGGAAAAAGGTTAAGCAAGACAGCAGGTCCAAAACTAGCATCCCTTCTGGACTGTTCTGTCCAGGTAGTTGCTTTACAGATTTCCTGAACGGGGATGCCACTTGTGGCTGCCACAGAGGCCGAGATGCCCCTTGCGGGTACCCTGCCAGCTTTTTCCTAACAGAACTGTATCGTGAGACTATCCAATGGAGGGTTTTCCTAGCTGCTGGATTACCTTTGCCAACCTTTCCAGAGGTAACAAAAATCTGTGCACTCTTGAACCCGGCGTCCTTGTCTGGTCCACATAGTGACCTAGTGCCCTTTTATGGCTGCAGTGGGCGGGCCTGCAGTCTTCTGTAACTGAAAATGTGATGCGAAACAAAAATTTGGAGTTGCAGAACATGCTTCCACAACTCAAATCATTCTGCTCATCCCCACCCCGGTGCGTGCTATACAGTCTCTGGTCCAGATTCCCATTTCCCCGTTTGCTCACAGTCACTTTGGCCAGAGTCTCAGTCTGGCACAAGGCAACTGTTCCTTCTAAAGAGGGGCCAGAGAAAAACCCGAAATCACTTGCAGCCACACATAGAATGTGTGAGTTGGCGGTTTGCACTGGCAGGGTAGCGTGCATTCGTTTTCTTGCCACGATAGCAGTGCATCAGAAGTTCCCCCAGTGCTCCCAGACCTAGAGATCAGTTAGATGGGGTTCGGAGACATGAGAGCTGCAGTGAGAAGCCGCAAAGTATTGAGAGAGCACCAATGAGCACTATGGGACTGAATTTTACGTATTCATGAACTGCTCGTGAATATTAATGAACCTTGCATGCCTTGCCTTCTTCCCACATGCTTATTTAAACAAATACTTATGGCTTGTCCGCAGCCCCGTGGTCTCAGACCCCAACTAACTGACCTCTGGGTCTGGGAACACCGGGAGAGCTTCAGATGCACCGCTATCACGGCAATAAAATAGATGGGGGCCACCGCACATGTGCGGACCGCCAGCTCGCACACTCTGCAGCTGTAAGCAGTTCCACATCTCTGCTCCTCCAGTCCTTCTTTAGAAGGGATGTTACCCGGGACCAGAGAGAGACTCAGGGACTTGGACTAAAGAAGTGTTGAGCAAACAAAGGAAACAGGACCTCCGTGAGCTTGGCTACAGCCAGATTGGCTCTGGCCAGAATTTGTTACATCCAGACATTGCAATTTTGCTCATCTGTACTGGAATGTTCAAGGCAGAGTACTGCAAGGGTAAATGACTTGTTTAGGTGGAACTCTCGTTATCTCCTTAGGCTGGAATTTCCAAATGGTGCAAAGGAGTACCTTTTCCCTGTGGAAGATCAAGTAATTTCAATCTGTACAGAGGGCTTGCTGTTTGCTTACCCTCCTAAAAGTAGTCATGGCTATCAGGAAAACTGTTTTCCATGTTACATATTTTAACAACAGGCTCAGAAGGAGCTGGGCAAGACAGTTTAAGTCCCAGGGAAGGACTGGGTACCTTACAGTAGGATACAGATGGTGGAGGCTCTTAAACCTTTAAAAAAAAAAAAAACAGGTTGTGAGGCAACTTACTTGTCTGTCTGCTGATGTGTAGGCTGACAGCTGCCAGGTTTACCTTCTAGGTTGAAGGCCTCAGACCCAAGGACTAAAGTGTACCAGGAGGGTTTTGGCTTCATAGGGGACTAGGTCCGACCTGGACAGATGCGAGCTATATAAGGAGGATGGCCTGCATCTGTCTGAGAAGGAGACCTTGGTGAGAAGTTTAAATGCTTCAGCTGTGAGCATTTTAACTGGCCGGGGCGCCAGGAGGTCACGAGGCTTAGAACACTTCATCCTCATGGGAACACAACACAAGTTGACTACAGGACAGCTAAAGCAGGCAGGGAGGGGCAGGCAGGTGAAGAATGTTTAACGAGCGACACTGGCGGGAGCGGGGGGGGTCACACAGGAAAGGAAACCCAGGGGGGGGACGCTGGAGAGGGAGAACAAGAGCAGAGGGAGGACAGACTAAAACATGGAAGGTCATGGTAACAAATGCCCGTAGCCTAGGAAATAAGGTTCCAGACCTGGAGGCCTTGTTAGCAGATGCAGAACTTGACATAGCAATAACAGAGCGTGGTCACTGCCAATCATGGCTGGAAAGTCAGTGTAGCAGGCTACACACTGTTCAGGAGGGACAGGGAGGGTAAAATGGGTGGGGGGTGGGCCTGTACAGAGATGGTATAAAGGCTACAGAAATTCAGGGAAGATGTGGAGGCCGAGGTAAAGTGGATCCACCCTGGAGCCAAGGAATGGAACAGCAATCGTACTGGGGTGATCTACAGACCTCAGACACAGAGGGAGGAAGTAGACAGGGAACTAGTGGAGAACGCATACGACATGGCAGAATCACGAAATCCTGCTGGGGATTTCAATATGACGTGACTGTATTGGGACACCCAGGTGGCTACTGCAGTCAGAAGCAAAGCCATCCCAGAATCCCTTGCAGGGGCTGGACTCAGGCAGCTGGTGCATGAGCCAACCAGGGACAAGTAGATTCTGTACTTGGTATGGACCAATGGGAACAGTCTCGAAGAAATACAGGTGGAAGGTTAGCTGGGTCCGTTGACCACAGCATGGTGTGGTTCAGCATGGAGACATGGACTCAATTAAGTCACACAAAGGTAAGTATTAGATTTCAGGAGGGCAGATTTCACTGAAATGGGTAGATGTATACAAGCAATCCTGGTGAAGGGAGGGGTAATAGCGAAGGTGGAGGAACAATGGAAGAAACTGAAAGGAGTCATAGTTGCGATAAACCAATGCGTTAGGATAGTGGCCAAAGGGAAAGAAGAGGAAACCACTATGGTTCTCTAGGTGGGGACAAAGTCAGGGCTAAAGGCCAAGTTTGGGAAGTATAAGGGGAGCCAAAGGGAGGAGGACATGGTGGTGTACCTTGAATGTCTAAAGGAAGCAGGGAAGGATGTAAGGAGGGCAAAGGTGCAGACTGAAGAGGGTTTAGCACGGTCTGTAAACAAAGGATAAGGCATTTTATAAGTACATCAGTGAAAGAAAAACGGGGATTGTGCAGCTCCAAGGAGAGAAGGAAGTGTAGGCAGGGATCTGGACAAGGCAGAAATACTGAACAAATACTTCTGCTCAGTATTCACTAAGGAGGGGGAGGGTCAAGGACCACAGTTGGGTTGCAGAGGCAATTGGGGCGGGGGGAGAGAAGTGGACACCAGTCAATTCACAGTGGAGAGAGTTCTGGAAGAACTTGTAAAGCTGAAAGTAGATAAGGCCATGGGGCCAGACGGCATCCACCCAAGGATATTAAGGGAGCTGCGAAGGGAACTAGCAGCACCTCTGGCAGCCCTGTTCAGAGTCACTCAACACAGGTGTGGTTCTAGAGAGCTGAAGGAGGGCACATGTAAGTCCCACTGCACAAACGCGGCAGTAGGGAGGAGGCAGGGAACTACAGGCCAGTCAGCTTCACCTCAGTTGTGGGAAAGATCATGGAGACACTGCTGAAAGAAAGGATAATGGACATTCTGGAATCCAGCGGTGCTCAGGATCTGAAGCAACATGGATTCACAGCAGGAAGGTCATGTTAAATCAAATCAATTTTTTTGATTGGGTGACTAGGGAAGTAATCAGGGTGAGGCGGTAGATGTCACCTACCTAGATTTCAGCAAAGCCTTCGACACCATCCCACACAGCAGGCTAATTAAGAAGATGGGAAGTCCAGGTGGTGAACTGGGCTAGAAAATGGTTAACAGACAGGAGACAGAGGGTGATGGTAAATGGCGTACAATCTGGGGAGAGGGGTGTGACCAGCAGGGTACCACAGGGATCAGTACTAGGACCAGTCCTGTTCAATGTCTTCATTAGTGACATTGCAGAGAGGCTGGAAGGAAAGGTCTGCCTGTTTGCAGATGACACCAAGATCTGCAACAGGTGGATACCCAGAAGGGATGCAGAAAATGAAGAGGGACCTGGAAAGCTTGAAAGATGGTCCGAGATGTGGCAACTGAGGTTCAATGCAAAGAATAGCAAAATAATGCACCTGGGGAGAGCTACAGGTTTGGGGCGGAGTGTCACCAAAGAGGAAAGGGACCTAGGGGTTATCATCTCGGATGACCTTAAGGATCAAATCCAGAAGCAAATTATTTGATACATCTATGTTGGTCCAATAAAAGGTAACAAAAGACAAACTGCTTTAAGATTTCGGACCAACAAGTTCTTCCTCGAGTGTAATGACAGTTATTTAGAAAATCCCATACTTTTAACACCCAAATCACGAAGAAAAAAGCAGAAAAAATCCCCATTGGTTCAAAATACTCATTTAAAAAAAATAGAAGATGTCAGAGAAGCTTAATAGTACCATTTCACCTTCAGCTGAGAGGGTCTAAAGGTCAGAGGTGCTTAGTGCAGAATACATACAAGGGATTGCACTGCATAGAAATTAAAATGACTTGGAGACTCTCAGAATAACTACTTGATCAGAGGGCTCCTAAATCAAGTTATGAGTGTCACAATGTGTATAAGAATGCAGTTATTGAAAAGCAACACCCACCCGGATTAAAAATGTACTAAAATCGTAAGTTAAAAACAAGCCCCACAAGATAGGACTACAAGAAGCATCTATATATGGCATACAAAGAGTAACCAGTAAAGTTTTCCTAAAAAGAGCAATAGTTACACACTGTATGGAATGTAAAACTTAGCTGGACCCATTATCCAACTAGACTCTCCAGCTAGATATTATGCCCCATAAACTTCAAAAGCCTATTGTGTAATAACAGGAGTTTATAAATGATGTATAAATATAAATTGGCAGTATAAGTGTTAAGCAAACTACTTGTCGAGGACCACCAAGAAATTAAGAACATGCAGCCTGACATGTATAGATTTCAATAAATTCTCAGTGTATAATAACTTAAAATGTCTAAAAAAATCTGAATAAGAAATCGTAGGAATTAAATCCCACCCCACTCCCATATCCGGAGGGGGGTGAGATAACTAGTTTTAAGAAGAGATACACACACACACACACACACACACACACACACACACACACACACACACACACACACACACCTAAACACTCTCTCGGCTACCCTACCTGTCCACTCTGGGGTTCCCCAGGGTTCCATCCCCGGTCCATTATTCAGCATCTTCCCGAACACCCTACCAAAACCCTGCCCAAGTAAACTTCTGCTTTACGCAGATGTGGTACTGTTTGCCGCTCACCCAGATCTCACAATCCTACAGTCCTCTCTACAACTTGCCTTCAGCCGCATCGAAAACTGGTTCACTGACCAGATTGGTGGTCAATGTAAAAAAAGACTAAGTCAATGCTATTTGCCCACCGGCAAAGCATGTACAGTGATGCCCAACTAAAAATCTATTCCAAAGCCCTCCTCCAACTGGAACAGGTCTATACCTATAAATATCTGGGCCTTACATTTGATCCCAGCATCTCATTCCACCCACACATTAATAACCTCTCCTCAGCCATTAATATTCGCAGACAGGACTATTGTATCAACACAGAGACCGCCACCAGAGGCCCTCAACCTCATGTGTCACTTCCTCTGTTCTCTCTCTCAGTTGACTACAGGCTAACCATATAAGCTGCCACTGACCACACGGCTCTAAATAAAATCCACTTGGCCATCAACAAAGCATGCAGACTCCTCGCTGGAGTAGACAGGCATACTCACAGCAGCACCCTTTATGCCCCAACAAATATACTCACCCTAGACGAAAGAGTCCGTTATCAAACAAGTCTCCTTACCAAAAAAATTCAATTAGTCCTAACCCCCCCCTTGGAGTTTCTGCATCCCTCTGCTCATGCAGCAGCATACACCCGTTCGGCAAACAAACTGATTTGGGCCATCCCCAGGGTGAGGACCTCACTAGCCCAACGATCCTTTTATTACAGAGCACCGTTATGGTACAATGAGCTCCCCAAGGCCGTTACCTCTATCGCCAAACTGGGCCCATTCAAATTAGCCCTCAAAAACCATATACCGCCACGGGCCAATGCCAGTGTCTGCCAGTATAGCTACGACTACCTCCACCAATAAACGGCTAATGGCCAGTGCCTGCCCAGCCCTGTTTCAGTGTTAGAGCTGTGGTACCGGTGCTAGCAAATGCGCATAGACCATCAGTATCACCTATACCTCTTAGAATAAGTCTTGGGCTAAAGTGCCTTTTACCCAACTCAATATGTACTCACTGGAGAAGCAAGCAGGGGTACACGATTGAAACGTTTAAGTATTTCAAGAGCATAAACAAGGTGCAGGTGGGGGACCTTTTCCATTGTAAAAAAAAGTATTAGAAGGAGGAAGCACAATGTGAGATTGGAAGAGGGTAGATTAAGAGGTAAGAAAAATTACTCACCTTAGTAATGTCGCTCTTCTAATGGAGTCTTGCTATATTATAGACATTAGCAGTTTGTTCCAGCTCTAGAACTGTTCTGGAGTGAAATGGTTAAAACCATTCCACAATAGAATTTTGGCACGAGAGCAGCTCTATCTGTGTCATTTCAAACTTGAACTGTCAGATCTTTACGAGCCAAACTCACTAAGGCCTGTGTGGAAGCTGTAACCTACACTAGCCAAATGGCTACCTAAATAACAACAACCATTGATGGTCCCAACACCCAAGACTCAAGTCAGAGGACCAGAAATACTAACACCATTCTAATAATATGAAAATGGAACATTAGTATAATAAAACACACACACCTGCCGTACACATACACACCCCAAAGTCCCAAAGGGGACAAAATGCTAACAGGACATAAGTAGTGCCCACACTAAGTTGCCTGCACCCCACCAAGTAGAGGTTCTGAGAGGGGCAGGTTAGAGGATGTCTATATATAGCAAGACTCCATTAGAAGAAACAACATTACTAAGGTGAGTAATTTTTTTCAAACATGAAGTCTTGCTATATTATAGACATTAGCAGAATACACAGCAGTAGCTCCATGGAGGAGGGCAGAACCTACTCAGGGAATAGGCTCTGAAGAACAGCTGTGCTAAACCGAGCATCTCTCCTGGCCTGGACATCCAGGGAGTAATGCTTGGTAAAGTGTGTACTGCTTTCCAAGTAGCAGCCTGGAAAATCTCTAATAAAGGGATATCTCTGGCAGCAGCTAGAGACGAGCTGTACCCCTGGTAGAATGAGCCTCAAACAAGGGGGGGGCTCTGCCCACTTCTGATAAAATTGGATACAAGAGACAATCCACCTGGCTATTGATCTCTTAGTGGCAGGTTTGCCTTTCCCAACTTCACCATAGGTAAGGAAAAGTTGAGGATTGAACCTGCGACCTTTATGCGCTCGATATAATAACTAAGAGCTCTCTTAACATCCAGGCTGTGCAACCTCCTCTCACCCAAAGAGGAGTGATCAGTGAAAAATACTGGAAGGAGATAGATTGATTAAGATGGAAATCTGAAACCACCTTAGGCAAAAACTTCCTATTAGTCCTAAGGACTACCTTATCCCTGTGGAAAGAAATAAAGTCAGTCTCCACTGACAAGGCTCCACTTATGAGTCTGGCAGAAGTGATATCCACTAGAAAAACAGTTTTCCAAGTTAGGTACTTAAGCTCTGCAGAAGACAGAGGTTCAAAAGGGGGTTGCATTAACTGGGCAATGCAAACATTAAGGTCCCAAGCAGGGGCCGGTTCCCGAAAGGGAGGATTAGTATGGAGTAACCCCTTAAAAAACTTGGAAAACACAGGATGAGAGGAAAGAGGGGATGACTTTCCTGCTGACACAAAAGCAGACAGCTGCCAAATAAACTCTCAGGGTAGCTGGTCTGAGACCCAAAGAATTAAGATGTACCATCTAATCTAACAAAATGGGCAATTCAGCAGATTCTGGGGAAATATTTTTCCCAGCACACCAAATGGAAAACCTTTTCCATTTAGAACTATAAGTAGCCCTAGTGGAAGGCTTTCTGGAAGCCTTTAGGAACTCAAGAACACCCTGAGAGAGGTGTAAATCAGCAAACTAACTCCTCAAGAGCCAGGCCCTGAGGTTGAGGGATTTGAGGTCTGGATACCAAACCCTTCCCTGGGCAAAAGTCAACAGATTGTGATTCCTGGGGAGGCACAGGGGAAGATGGACTGTCAGAGACAGAAGGAGTGGGTACCAGGGCTGCCTGGCCCAATCCGGGGCAATCAGAATCACCCTGCAAGGCTGAGATCTGATTTGACTAGTACTTTGAATAGGAGAGGAAAGGGGGGGGAAGCATAGAGGAACTTCCCCTCCCAATCCAGAAGAAGGGCATCCAGGGGAACTGAGCCCAGCACTGGAGGCCTGCAAAAGAACACAGGAAGTTTGTGATTGTCTGGGGCTGCAAAAGATCTAGCTGAGGGATGCCCCACCTGGCAAAAACTATCCCCAGCACTTGAGGATCCAGGGACCATCTCGTGATGGCCCTGGAAATCCTGCTGAGGGCATCCGTTAGGACATTGTCCTTCCCTGGAAGATGAACTGCTATGAGGGAAGTGTTCAGGAATAGGCCAGAGACCAAACGCCATTGCCTCGGTGCACAAGGTCAAGATAGAGTGCCCCCTGTTTGTTGATGTACCACATTGTTGTGGTGTTGTCTGTTCTGACTTGTATCACCTTGTCGTGGACAGATGCAGAAAAAGCTTGAAGAGCTAAAAAGACAGCTCTGAGTTCCAGCAAATTGATGTGGAGCAGAGATTCCTGGGGGACCAAACTCCCTGAGTGGAAAGGTCGCCCATGTGGGCTCCCCAACCCAGAAGGGAAGCATCTGTAGTGAGAGTCAAGTCGTGAGAAGGGGAAATGAAGGGGACCCCCGCTCTTAAATTGCTCTGATCCTGCCACCACTGGAGAGCTAGGATCAAGGTTCGAGTCACTGGGACCAACTTGGAAAGGGGGTCTCTTCTCTAGACCAAAAGGTTCTCAAGTGAAACTGAATGTCTCATCTGAAATCTGGCTCCCTGCACAACAGCTGTGGATGCAGCCATGTGCCCCAGGAGCTGCAGAAAGTGTCTTGCTGGTCGAGAGACCTGCAAAGTGAAGGAAGAGGCCAGAGCCACTAAATTCCTTACCCTTTCTGGGGGAAGAAAGGCTCTGGCTAGCTTTGTGTCCAATTCTGCCCCTATAAAGGTGAGTACCTGGACTGGTTCCAGAACCGACTTTTGTAGGTTTAGCAGCAAACCCAGGGAGGTGAGAAGCTGCTGGGTGACCTGCAGGTGAGATTTTACCTGTTCTGGGGACTGGCCTACAATGAGCCAGTCGTCTAGATAGGGAAAACAGCAATCCTCTGCCTCCTTAAGTGGGCCACTGCTAGACACTTTGTGAATACCCTTGAGCAGAGGTAAGGCCAAGGGCATTGCTCTGAACTGGTAATGACCTGAGGGCAGTTAGAATCTGAGGTACTTTCGATGGGATCTTCTGATTAGGACATGGAAATAGGATCCTTGAGGTCCAGGGAGGCTAGCCAGTCCCCTGGCCTTAGGGAAGGTAAAATCATTGCCAGAGTTACCATTTTGAACTTTGGTCAAAAGATGCTTGTTCAGATATCTGAGATCTAAAATGGGCCGCCATTCTCCTGTCTTTTGGGGTAAGGAAGTATCTGAATACAGACCCCTGCCCTGATGCAGGGAGGAACCCTTTCTACTGCTCTGAGAGCTAACAGGATGAGACCTCTGTTTCCAGAGCGAGGGTCTCTGAAGCACTTGCAGGTAGAAAAGTCCGCTTCTCAACTTGGGAAACTTTTGAAGCTGAGAACCAGACCCTGGCTTACTACTTCCAGAACCCACTTGTCTGAGGTTAAAGAAGCCCAATTCTGACTGAAGTAAGCCAGCCTGCCCCCCACTGGTACAGGAGAATGGCCCTGGGCACCCCATCAGGGTGCCTGTTTCGCAGGAGCTTTAGGCTGGGGGGTGGGAGCAGGTCTGCCCCTGCCTCTGAAGAAGCCCCTCTGAGCAAAGGCAGAGGAGGCCTGAGTCTGGTAGAAAGGCCTGTGAAAAGGCCTACCCCTACCCCTGGGGGCATGCCTTTGAGGAGTGGCTTGCCGCTCCTTAGCCTGGGCACTCTTGTAAGTAGTCCTATATTCATCCATCTTCTTCATGTAATTCTCTGTCTGCTCTCCAAACAGAGAATTTCCCACCACAGGAAAATCCATAGCCTTAGTCTGGGTATCCTGTGATAAACTAGTACACCTGAGCCAGGCCAACCGACTTAAAAGCTACAGATGTGGCCATGACCCTAGAGGAAACATCATTAACATCCACAGCAGCATGAAACTGAACCTTAGAGGCTTCAATGCCATCAGCAGCCACCTGTTCTAGTTCACTAGCCAGCTGGCCATGGGCCTGCTTGGCCAATTGCATAACAGTATCCCATCTAGATTTCTGATACCTAGCTACATAAGCCATATAATTTGCTTGCTGAGTCCCAGAGAGGCTGCCATATACTGTTTTTTTGCCATGGCATCAATCTTCCTGGAATCCTTGTCAGGAGGATGTGAAGCCAAGGGAATATTAGCTTTATCATAGGCAGCAGCCTGAACTACCCCAACATGACTGCATTGCTGAGAAAGGAATTCTGTATCAGGGCCTGACAATGTATACCTTCTGTCCATCTTTTTATCTACAGGAGGCAGAGAATTAGGAGCTTTTAAAATTTTAATTGTTTGTTTCCTAAAAGACTTATGTAAAGGAATAGACAATCTCCTAGACTCTGGAATATCCATCATTTCTACAAAATCAGGCTCCTCTTGCTCATCCACAGCCTCTTCTAAAGGAAGCTGGAGGGTTTCAGCAACTTTTTTATAAAACATAAAATGAGATGGGGACTCAGACAGCATAGGGGGAGATTCTAAAGGTCTGTCTGGGGAGATGGGCACACCTAGACCTTCCCAGCCACATTCATACTGTTCATAATCCTCCTCCCCCTCCTCTGGTTCATAAAATTCCTCAATATCATAATCCTGAACCACTGGGACCGGAAGAACCGACCTTTTACCAGATAGTGGTGGTTCGGACGGACCCTGAGACAGTGACTGGACAATTTGTATGGCTTTTGCCATCTCTGCAACAGTTGGAGAAGGAATTTTGGACTCCAGACCTGCTGATTTTCTTGTTTTCTTTACTGGAATTGGTTCCTCAGAACCAGCTTTTCTTTTGCCCGAGGAAGTCTGGCCCTGGTCAGAGGGCACTCCCTCTGGTTCGGTTGGCACCGAACCGGGCTGGCCATCCGGGTCAGCGGACTTTTTGGCCCCTCGTTCCCTGAGCCTGCCCAATCTTTTTTCCAGGGTGGCTGCAGGGAAATTCTTACATACCTGGCAGTCTGACTGGAGGTGGTCAAACCTCAGACAATAAACACATGTGGTGTGTGGGTCAGCCTTGGCAAAGACTTCCCACAAACATCACAGTGTTGAAACCCAGTGGGCCCGGTTTTCTTTTGGGTTTCTGGACATAATGCCAGCCTAACCAAAAACTTGCCTCTTTAACGGCAGTGCCAGGTAAGACAATTCTTTATCGGTTCCTAACTGTATTGAAAAAAAATGTATTAAACTGCTTTTTTTAGAACCGATAAGAACCGGGAACTGCACTTAAAATAGTAACTTTAGTTTTAAATGAGTTTTAAACCCACTGATCGGTTCAAAACGAACCGATAACTTACAAGTTCCACACAGACAAACCTTCATTTACTTACTGTTACTACAGATAGAGCTTGAACCGAACGGTTTTATGTGTTAAATAAAACTATTCTCGGTTAAATCCAACTGAGAAAACACTTTTAAACCGAGAAATGAACCGAGCAGAAGGAGAAATCTCCGAGCGACTGTTCACTGAGGCGGAGTAAAGAATCTGACAGTTCAAGTTTGAAATGACACAGATAGAGCTGCTCTCGTGCCAAAATTCTATTTTGGAATGGTTTTAACCATTTCACTCCGGGGCAGTTCTAGAGCTGGAACAAACTGCTAATGTCTATAATATAGCAAGACTTCATGTTGTTTGAATGTGAAGTTTTCTACACAGAAAGAGTAGTCTACGCTTGGAATAGTCTGCCACAGGAGGTAGTGGGGACAAGCACAGTGGAGGGGTTTAAGCATGCTTGGGACAGGCACAAGGAAGCTTGAGAGGAGAGGGAGTGATGAAAAGCCATTGATCACATAGGGTAAGTGGCCACATACAAGGCATAGGACCTATGGGCAGACTGGATGGGCCTACCAGTCCTTATCTGCAGACAATTTCTACGCTTCTACCAGGTAGTCCAGAAGCACAGGTTACTCCCTGTAACATTAGTTCTAGGAGTGCCATTTGTTGTTCATCCACACTGTTTAGCATGTCCCTTCCACTTTAAATCTTGCTGGAAGTCTTCCGTTGGTCTTCCCACCCACCGGTGGTATACAACTCGGCTCCGCCCATGACGCCAGATCTTAGCCCAATGGAAGCAAGGTTGTCCGCCCGAAGCCGGGGAGGTTGGGTTGGTGCATGTGCATGAACATCAAATACCACTCCTAGAACTACTGTTACAGGCGAGTAACCTGTTCTTCTAGGAGCATGGATATGTTGTTCATCCACACTGTTTGGCAGACTCCAAGCAGTTCTCCGGGAGGAGGGAGGCAAGACGCACACCTCCTACCTAGGGAACAGAGATTAGAGAACCGAGGCCCCAAAACCAGCATCCCGGCGTGACTCAAGGTCGATGTGGTAGTGGGTAATAAAGGTGTTTGCGGACTTCCAGGTAGCAGCCCGACAGATTTCCTGGATACGGATGTCCCTGGAAGCGGCCACGAGCAGCAGTATGGTGGGTAGAATGAGCTCTTCTGAGAGGCCTTGCCCACCAACTCATAGCACAGACCTATGCATGATGTAATCCACCTTCCAATGGTCCGCTTGGCTGCAGGTCTGCCAGAAGAAAAATTACTCACCTTAGTAATGTTGTTTCTTCTAATGGAGTCTTGCTATATTATGATAATTGCAGTTTGTCCCACCATTAGAACTGCTCCGGAGGTGAAAGAGTTAACTCCCATTCTAAGAATGGAACTTGGAGCGAGCTCGTTAGAGAAGCTCTGTCTGGGTTATTTCAAACCCAAACTGTCAGATCTTTACGAGCAAAACTCACTAAGGTCTGTGTGGAAGCTGTAACCTACACTAGCCAACTGGCTACCTGACTATTAACACATATTCCTGGTTCCAACACAAAGACTCAAGTCAGGGGACCAGAAGTAATAATATAATATAACCAATAATATAAGATAAAAACACCACACCCCAAAACCCCAAGAAGGGGTGGAAAACATAATGGGCATAACTAGCGCCCACACTAGGCTGCCCACCCCATACCCAAGTAGAAGTTCTGAGAGGGGCAGGCTGGGGTCATAATATAGCAAGACTCCATTAGAAGAAACAACATTACTAAGGTGAGTAATTTTTCTTCAAACAACATGAAGTCTTGCTATATTATGACAATTGCAGACTACACAGCAGTACCTCCATGGAGGAGGGACAGAACCTACTTAGGGAATAGGCTCTGAAGCACAGCTGTGCCAAACTCAAGCATCTCTCCTGGCCTGGACATCCAGGGAGTAATGCTTGGTGAAAGAGTGTACCGCTTTCCAGGTAGCTGCTTGACATATCTCTAAGATAGGGATGTCTCTGGCAGCAGCTAGAGACGCGGCTGTACCTCTGGTAGAATGAGCCTCAGGCCAGAGGGGAACTTTCCCAGTTTCTGATAACAAAATTGGATACAAGAGACAATCCACCTGGCAACTGATCTCTTAGTGGCAGGTCTCCCTTTTCCGACCTCACCATAAGTGAGAAAAAGTTGGAGGGATTCGAACCTGTGACCCTTGGTACGTTCTATATAGTAACTTAAGGCCCTCTTAACATCTAAACTGTGCAATCTCCTCTCGCTAGAGGAGGAATGTTCAGTGAAAACACTGGAAGGAGATAGATTGATTAAGATGGAAATCTGAAACCACCTTAGGCAAAACTTCCTGTTAGTCCTGGAGGACTACCTTATCCCTGTGGAAAGAAATAAAGTCAGTTTCTACTGACAAGGCTTGCAACTCACTTATGCCTGGCAGAAGTGATAGCCACTAGGAAAACAGTTTTCCAAGTTAAGTACTTAAGCTCTGCAGAAGACAGAGGTTCAAAAAGAGGGTTGCATTAAGTGGGCAATGCAAACATTAAGGTCCCAGGCAGGGGCCGGATCCCTAAAAGGTGGATTAGTATGTAGTAATCCTTTAAAAAACTTGGAAAATACAGGGTGAGCGGAAAGAGAGGAGGGCTTTCCTGCTGACACAAAAGCAGAGACAGCTGCCAAATGTACTTTCAGGGTAGCTGGTCTCAGGCCCAAAGAATTAAGATGGACCATATAGTCCAAAACAATGGGCAAGTCAGCAGATTCCGGGAAATGTGTTTCCAGAACACCAAATGGAAAACCTTTTCCACTTAGAATTATAAGTAGCCCTAGTGGAAGGCTTCCTAGAAGCCTTTAGGATTTCAAGAACACCCTGAGAAAGGTGTAGGTCAGCAAATTCTAACTCCTCAAGAGCCAGGCCTTGAGGTTGAGGGATTTGAGGTCTGGATACCAAACTCTCCCTGGGCACAGGTTAACAGGTTGTGATTCCTGGGAGACACAGGGAAGATGGACTGCTAGGGACAGAAGGAGGGTACCAGGGCTGCCTGGCCCAATCTGGGGCAATCAGAATCACCCTGCAAGGCTGGGATCTGATTTTGACTAGCACCTTGAATAGGAGGGAAGGGGAAAAGGCATAAAGAAACTTCCTTCCCAATCTAGGAGAAAGGCATCCAGGGGACTGAGCCCAACACTGGGGCCTGCAACAGAAAAGTGGAAGTTGGTGATTGTCTGGGGCTGCAAAAAGATCTATCTGAGGGTGCCCCATCTGGCAAAACTATCCCAGTACTTGAGAATCCAGAGACCATTCAGTGATGGCCCTGGGAAATCCTGCTGAGAGCATCTGCTAGGACATTGTCCTTTCCTGGAAGGTGAACTGCTATGAGGTAAGTGTTCAGGGAATAGGCCAGAGACCACAACTTCATTGCCTCGGTGCACAAGGCCGAAGACCGAGTGCCCCCCTGCTTGTTGATGTACCACATTGTTGTGGTGGTGTCTGTTCTGACTTGTACCACTTTGTTCTGACCAGACGCAGAAAACACTTGAAGTGCTAAAAAGACAGCTCTGAGTTCCAGCAAATTGATGTGCAGCAGAGATTCCTGAGGGGATAACACTCCCTGAGTGGAGAGGTCGCCCATGTGGGCTCCCCACCCCAGGAGGGAAGCATCCGTAGTGAGGGTCAAGGAGTGAGACAGAGGAATGAAGGGACCCCAGTCTTAAATTGCTCTGATCCTGCCACCACTGGAGGGCCTGGATCAGGGTTCTGGTCACTGGGACCAACTTGGAAAGGGGTCTCTTCTCTGAGACCAAAAGGCTCTCAAGTGAAACTGAATGTCCTCATCTGAAATCTTGCCCTTGCACTACAGCTGTGGACGCAGCCATGTGCCCCAGGAGCTGCAAAAGTGTCTTGCTGGTCGAGAGACCTGCAGAGTGAAGAAGGAGGCCAGAGCCACCAAGTTCCTTACCCTCTCTAAGGGTAGGAAGGCTCTGGCCTGCTTTGTGTCCAATTCTGCACCTATGAAGGTGAGCATCTGAACTGGTTCCAGAACTGACTTTGGAAGATTGAGCAAGAAGCCCAGGGAGGTGAGCAGCTGCTGGGTAACTTGCAGGTGAGATTTTACCTGTTCTGGGGACTGGCCTACAATGAGCCAGTCGTACAGATAGGGAAAGACAGCAATCCTTTGCCTTCTTAAATGAGCAACTGCTACTGCCAGACATTTTGTGAATACCCTTGGGGCAGAGGTGAGGCCGAAGGGCATTACTCTGAACTGGTAGTGACCTGAGGGCAGTTCGAATCTGAGGTACTTTCGTGGGAGCTTCTGATTAGGACGTGAAAATAGGCATCCTTGAGGTCCAGGGAGGCTAGCCAGTCCCCTGGCCTTAGAGAGGGTAAAATCATTGCCAGAGTTACCATTCTGAACTTTGGTTTCAAAAGGTGTTTGTTCAGATATCTCAGGTCTAAAATGGGCCGCCATTCTCCTGTCTTTTTTGGGGTAAGGAAATATCTGGAGTACAGACCCTTGCCCTGGTGTAGGGGAGAAACCTTTTCTACAGCTCTGAGAGCCAGGAGGGTTGAGACTTCTGTTTCTAAAGTAAAGGTCTCTAAAGAGTTTGCAGGTGGGAAAGATCTGATTCTCATCTTTGGGAACTTTTTGAAGCTGAGAACCAGACCCTGGCTTACTACTTCCAGGACCCACTTGTCTGAAGTTAGAGACACCCAGTTCTGAACGAAGTAAGCCAACCTGCCCCCTAGAGGTAAAGGAGAATCAGCCCTGGGCACCCCATCAGGGTGTCTGTTTGGCAGGTGCTTTGGGCTGAGGGTGGGAGCAGGCCTGCCCACACCCCATCTGCCTCTCCTCTGAAGAACCCCTCTGAGCATAAGCAGAGGAGGCCTGGGTTTGTAAAAGGCCTGTGAAAAGGTCTACCTACCTCTGGGGTCTGCCTCTGAGGAGTGACTTGCCGCTCCTTAGCATGAGCACTCTTATAGGTAGTCCTATATTCATCCATTCTTCATATAATTCTCTGTTTGCTCCCCAAACAGAGAATTTCAACTCCTAGGAAAATCCATAGCCTTAGTCTGGGTATCCTGTGACAAGCTAGTACACACTGAGCCAGGCCAACCTCTGAAAGCTACAGGCCGAGCCATGACTCTAGAGGATACATCATTAAAATCCACAGCAGCATGAAACTGTACCTTAGATGCCTCAATGCCATCAGCAGCCACCTGTTCCAGCTCATTAGCAAGCTGGCCAGAGGCCTGTTTGGCCAAAGCCATGACAGTGTCCCATCTAGATTTTTGATACCTTGCTACATAAGCCATGCAATTTGCTTGCCTGAGTCCCAAGGGCGCTGCCATGTATTGTTTTTAGCCATGGCATCAATCTTCCTGGAATCCTTGTCAGGAGGATGTGAAGCCAAGGAATATTAGCTTTATCACAGGCTGCAGCCTGAACCACACCAACGTGACTGCATTGCTTTGAAAGGAATTCTGTATCAGGACCTGATAGAGTGTACCTCCTGTCCATCTTTTGTCCACAGGAGGCACAGAATTAGAAGTTTTAAAATTTTTATTGTTTGTTTCCTAAATGATTTATGCAAGGGAATAGACAACCTCCTAGACTCTGGAATATCCATCATTTCTACAAAATCAGGTTCCTCTTGCTCATCCACAGCTTCCTCCAATGGGAGCTGGAGGGTTTCAGCAACTTTTTTGTAAAACATAAAGTGAGAGGGGGACTCAGAAAGCGAAGGGGGGGATTCAAAAGGTCTGTCTGGGGAGATGTCCGGTTCAATGGGCACACCCAGACCCTCCAAGTCTCATTCATACTGTTCATAATCATCCTCCCCCTCCTCTGGTTCATGAAACTCTTCAACATCATATTCCTGAACCGGTGGAACCGACCTTTTACCAGACAGTGGCGGTTCGGACGGAACCGGAGAAAGTGACTGGACAATCTTGAATAGCTCTTGCTATCTCTGCAGCAGTTGGAGAAGGAATTTTGGCTCACACCTGCTGATTTTCTTGTTTTCTTTACTGGAACTGGCCTCCAAGCCAGCTTTCACGTTTGCCCAGGAAGTCTCGCCCTGGTCAGGGCACTCCTCCGGTTCAGTTGGCACCGAACCGGGCTGGCATCAGGTCAAGCGGACTTTTTGCCTCTCGTTCCTGAGCCTGCCAACTCTCTTATCCAGGGCGCTGCAGGAAATTTTACAATCTGGCAGTCTGAATTGAGGTGGTCAAACCTCAGACAATATATACATATGTGGTGTGTGGGTGTCAGCCTGGCAAGACTTCCCACAGACATCACAGTGTTGAAACCCATTGGGCCCGGTTTTCTTTTGGGTTTCTCAGACATAATGCCAGCCTAACCAAAAACTTGCCCTTTTAAGCGGCAGTCCCAGGCAAGACACCCTTATCGGTTCCTAACCGTGTCAGGTCTTGGAAAAAAGCGTAATGAAATCCTTTTTTTTTTTTTTTTTTTAAGAACGGGTACGCACTCTAAAACCTTCAATTTCAAGTTTTAAAACAAGCTGATCGGTTCAAAACCGAACCGATAACATTTACAAGTTCCACATAGAAAATAAACTGTAATTACTTACGATACCACAGACAGAGCATGAACAGATCGGTTTTGCGGTTAAAATAATATTCTCGGTTGATTTGAACCGAGAAAACACTGTTTAAACCGAGAAATGAACCGAGCAGTAGGAGAAATCTCCGGAGCGAATGTTCAGTGAGGCGGAGTAAAGAATCTGACAGTTTGGGTTTGAAATAACCCAGACAGAGCTTCTCTAACTGAGCTCGCGCTCCAAATTCCATTCTTAGAATGGTAGTTAACCCTTTCACCTCCGGAGCAGTTCTAATGGTGGGACAAACTGCAACTGTCATAATATAGCAAGACTTCATGTTGTTTGAAGCGGCTTCAGCGTAGGTGAGAAACAGCTAACGAACCTCTCCACGAATTTCCACCATCCTTTCCTTATAGTAGGAGAGAGCACATCTCAGGTCCAGAGTATGGAGCGTGTACTTGGCATCCGAGGTGTAATTACGGTAGTAAACCAGCAGAGTCAACACCTGATTAAGGTGAAACTCTGACACAACCTTCGGAAGGAATTTCGGGTCGGGGCGCAGGACAACTTTGTCCCTGTGAAAGACCAGATAAGGGGAGTCCACCAAAGCACCTTGAGCTCCCTGTCCTGGCTGACGTGATAGCCACCAGGAAGGCAGTCGTCCACAAGTGTGACAGCCACACTTGTGCATGGGCTCAATAGGCTTGCCCATGAGCTTTGCAAAACCAGCAACAGATCCCATGGAAGTGGAGTTCACGCACCAGAGAGGAAAATGTGATCTAGGCCTTTGAAAAGTACCCAACTACTGTCTCCTGTGCCAATGTCAGTCGACCAGCCGGCGCCTGGTAAGCAGAAATGGCTGCCAGGTGCACCCTAAGGGTCGATGACCGTAGACCCCCTTTGGAGAGAGACCAAAGGTAGTCGAAAATGTTAGCCACAGAGCAGGATAAGTGGTCCAGACTCTTACCCTGACACCAAATGGAAAACCATTTCAATTTGAAGGTGCATCATTTCCTGGTCGATTCCTTTCTAGATGCCTCCACTATGGTGTAGACATTTTCGGAAAGACCAAATCCTGGAACTCTACCCACTCTGGTACCAGCCTGTGAGGTGCAGGGACTGAAGCTCCAGATGGAAGACCTCCCCCTGATTGACAGATATCAGGTCTGGGCATGTACAAAGCCGCTCTTGGTGCCTGCAGCTGAGGCTGAGGAGATCTGGGTACCAGAACTGGCGCGGCCAGTCTGGGGCTACCAGAATCACCTTCGCCTTGTCCCTCCTCACCTTGAGTAACACTTTGTGGATCAGGGGAAATGGAGGGAAGGCGCAGAGGAGGCCTGGGGTCCACGGCCTCGAGAAGGCATCCCCCTGCAGCGAGCCCAGCTGAGGGGGGGGCGGGCATGATACAGACTCAACTTGTTGTTTTCCTTGGAGGCAAACAGGTCCGCCATCAGTTTGCACCAATGGGAGAACAGGCTGTAAGCTACCTCTGGATGTAGAGACCATTCGTGGAATGTCTGGCCTATGCTGCTGAGAGCATCAGTCATGGATGGATGGCTAGGAGATCTGCCCAACCGCTTACGAGGTCCAGATGGAGCACCTCCTTGCACAGCAGGCGGAAGTGCATGCCGCCCTGCTTGTTGAGGTAGTACACAGTGTGGTATTGTCCGTCTGGACTTGAACCACTTGACCTCAAGCTGAAGCCGCAGCTGACAGGTGCCAGTCTGATTGCTTTGAGCTCCAACAGGTTGATGTGGCATCGGGACTCCTCGGGGGTCCAGAACTCGTGGGCCCTGTTGTCCCCCATGTGGGCTCCCTAGCCCATGAGAGGCATCGGTCATAAGGACGACCGTCGGCTCGGAGCGGACAAACGGGATCCCTTCCTGCAACCGGTCTGGGGCGGTCCACCATTGGACAGCATCCCACATCTTCTGGGTTAGTGATCAGCTGGTCAAAGTGACCATATCACCGAGTCCACTGGGCAGCCAGCTCCACTGATGGGGGTGTATGTGCCACCGGGCCCAACGGACCACTGAGGTGCATGCTGCCATGTAACCCAGAAGGTGCAAAAAGTCCTGGGCAGGGTGCAAATGCCCAACCAGAAATGATCGGGCAAAGGAGGAGAGAACCTCCACCCTGTCCACCGGAAACCGAGCTCTGGCTTGACAGTCGAGCTCTGCCCTGATGATGCCCATCACCTGAGAAGGCACGAGTTCCGACTTGGCCACATTGATAAGGAGGCCGAGCTGGGAGCAGGTTTGGAGGGCCAGATCCCTGGACCTCTCCACCTCCTGTTGGGTGGAACCTGCCAAGAGCCAATTGTCGAGATAAGGGTAGATTCAGACTCCTCGAAGCTGAAGGGCCGCTACCACTGCAATGCATTTGGTGAACACCCGTGGGGCTGATGACAGACCAAACGGCATGGCTCAGAACTCTTACAGGGTCCCCTCAATCCTGAAGCAGAGGAACCGCTGAAGGGATGGACAAATTGGGACGTGAAAGAACGCGTCTCATAGATCCAGTGAACAGAACCACGTTTCGCTCCTGGGATTGTATGATCTCGTTCAGAGTGACCATCCGAAAGACACGGGAACCGAGATACTGATTCAGGTCAGGGAAATCTAGGATGGGGTGCCAACCCCCCCGTTCACTTGGGCACCAGAAAGCACCTGGAAACAAAGCCTGGGTCTGTCGGAGGATCCGGCACTGCAGCTACTGACTCCTTGCGGAGCAGCTGAGCCACGTAGTCTCAAAGAGCCGACTGGGAGCATGTGGAGATCCTTTCCTCCCGAGGGGGCGCAGGCTGGGCTGGGAGGATACTGTTCAAATTCTAGAGGCAGTCCCTGACCGACCACTTCGAGAACCCACCTGTCAGAAGTGATAGCGGACCAGGTGGAAAGGAAGTGGCAGAGCAGACCCCCCCCCCCACAGGAGAACCCAGAGCTGGCGTGACAGGTGTAGGGGTGGCCACCCCCAAACAGTCACTGAGCAGGCTTAGAGGAGGAGGCGGCGGCTCCAGGACCCGAGCCTCGGCCTCCTTTACGGGGCTGCTGAGGAACCTGCTTGGGTAGAGGGAGCCAAGCTTAAGCCTGCTGCTGCTGTTGATGTTGCTGTCCTACTTGATGGGAGGGCTTTCAGACCGCAGGGGAAGAGTGCCGAAATGGCTTCTTTCTCTTCTGCTGGTTCTTGCCTGAAGAACCCTTGGCGGAGTTGCATCTAAGGTGGCATTGGACTGCTCTATCGCTGAAGGTGACCAGCCACTCCTGAACCGAACAAGTCTGTGCCCAGGAAAGACACGTCCAGCAAGCTTATGCTGAGTATCCGCCGGGAAGGAGAAAAGCCTCAGCCAAGCCCTGCAGTGAGAGGCCACTCCGGCTGCCAGCGAGCAGGCACAAGAATCCTCGATGCCCAAGGCCGTCTGGAGCTGCTGTTTGGCAACAGCACGTCCCTGGTCACGGACATGCTTGACCGTGGTCTGCATGTCCGGTAGGAGATGAGGGAGGACCTCGTCTAGTGACCCAAAAAGGGCATGAGAGAAGTGTGCCATAATGACAGCAGAGCTGGCATGACGGAGGCCCAAAGAAGAGACCGCATAGACCTTACAGGCAGTGTAGTCCATATTCTTGGACTCCTTGTTCAGGGGTCGGTCAGTGTCGGCCGAACTAATCCTGGGGAAGATTTTTCCTCCATAGTCGATGCGACAAAAGCCGCGATCGCTAACTCAAAGCAGGTGATTTTCGGTAAAACCAACAATTTGAAAGCCAGGGCCTACGAAATGAGAGGCACAGGAGAACCGCATCTTCCAGCGGAAAGGAAGATCTGGTGCGTAGGTGGAGCCTAGGTATATACCACCTGGGTGGGTGGGAGGAGCCAGCTTGAAGGCTTCCGCAAGATTTAAAGTGGAAAGGAACATGCCAAACACTGTGGATGAACAACATATCCATGCTCCTAGAACCGTAGATCTCATCATCTGAACTGGGATTATCTTTCTGGGTGCACACCAGTAGGAGAAATCTCTTCCCTAATGGAGTATGCTTTCCTTGTGGCTGGCTTTCTGGAAACTATGAGCACAGAGGTCGTCACCAAGCTCTAGGCTGAACGGTGCTCTGTGAACCCCACAAGGGACCCCATGGGCGCCACGTACTTGCGGGCCATGTGGGCAAATGGTGGTGGGCAGGAGGCAGGACGCTGCCAAACTTCAAGGGCCGGGCCAACAACAGCCTTGGCCACTGAAAGGCTCCTCCGCGGCATCCCTCTTAAGAATGTCGGTGAGAGGGCACGCCACCTTTTTCTGGATAGGCTCCAGGGGCATTCCAGTGGAATCAAGAGATGAGGTGGAGAATGCCCTGGAAAGAGGAAGGGCCTCCTCCATCCCTGCACTGACTGACCGACTCATCATCCCCGGGATGTGAGTGCAAGCCGGTGACGTCAGAGTCCGAAGAGTCATGATACAGCAGTCTACCACCTAAGTCACCCTCCACCTGCCGAGGGTGGGCCGGGGTGACAGACAGACGTCGGGGAAGCCCGGTGCCCTGTCTGTCCTCTTTTGAAGGCGCCCCTCCCTCAGGCTGTTTAGGCGGTGGTTCCACCCGAAAATCGGTGTAGAAACCGGAGTAGGCCTAACCGGGAGACAGCCTGGCCCCACAGGTGGAGGAACAGAGGGCTTCAGTTCCGGAGGGGTCAGCTTTGGCCAAGGAGGCGAGAGCCAAGTCATGGCCGGGGTAGGCGGTGGAGCAGGCTTCTGCCCGGTTAAGATCAGCTGCTGCCACATAAGATCTTCATAGCACTGGAGTTTCCACCGGAGCCTCTCCTTGTCAAGAGGATGAGGACCAGTGGCACCACCTCTTTTTTGAGTGCTTACGGCTCTTCCTTGGTCGATCGTCCAAGGGGGTCCTGGACCGAGATCAGGGAGGCAGACTCGGTCGATCGGGAGACACCAGGATCGGTGACACCCTGGGGTCCAGGACCGATTCCTTGATGGGGATACCAGCAAGCTGGGTCTCCTCATTCGGAAAGACCAGGACCAGAGTCCCTTCCAATGAGTAGTCTGGCACAGCCGGCGACAAGGGGTCGATAATTTCGACCTCATCAGTCACTTCCTCGGTCCCTTGGCCAGACGGAAAGTCCGAAAAGCCAGCGGCCGAGGTTGCGATCGACCGAGGTAGAGACCGCGTGTTCTTGGTACTCTAACCTCTCCCGGTCCCAAGGGCGTCTGTCGGAACGAAGACACTGGGTCCTTCTCCCTCTTTCAAGAGCAGGAGAAGTGCGAGCCGGGGGCCTCACCCCGGGTGACGAGAGACTGGTACATCTCCCTGAAGGAGCCTGTAAAGGTGGAGCCTAGGTTCAGCGGGATGAAGAAGCTTCGACTGGCCGAAGCATGAGCTGCTTCCTCCTCGAATGCCTTCATCTGTTCCAGCTGTTTGGCAGAGCCCGCAGCCGTGGAAACCGTCCACCTAGCCTCCTTTGATTTCAGCCACGAGGTTCTCTTTTCCGGTCTCCCCAACTTCAGGCATGCCTTGTGATCGTCCAGCATGCTGGGATGGAAGGCCAAGCAAAAACAGCATGACGAGGTGTCATGTCAGACACCTAGGCAGTAAACGCACGTGAGGTGGGGATCGGTGCACAACATCTTCTGGCCACAGGGGCACCGGCGAAATCCTGGGGAAGATTTTTCCTCCATAGTCGATGCGACGAAAGCACGATCGCCAACTCGAACGAGTGATTTTCGGTAAAACCAACAATTTGAAAGCCAGGGCCTACGAAATGAGAGAGCACGAGGGAACCTGCATCTTCCAGCGGAAAGGAAGATCTGGTGTCGTGGGGCGGAGCCGAGATATATACCACCTGGGTGGGTGGGAGGAGCCAGCTTGAAGTTCTTCCGCAAGATTTAAAGTGGAAGGGAACATGCCAAACACTGTGGATGAACAACATATCCATGCTCCTAGAACCGTAGATCTCCTTATCTGAACTGGGATTATCTTTCTGGGTGCACACCAGTAGGAGAAATCTCTTCCCTAATGGAGTATGCTTTCCTTGTGGCTGGCTTTCTGAAAACTATGAGCACCCTCAGCACCTCCCCTGACTGATTCAAACTAGAGGAATTCTAACTCCTCAAGAACCATACCCTCAGATGAAGTGTTTGGAGGTCTGGGAATGTTATTTCTGCCCTGAGATAGCCTGCAGGTTTTTTCTCAGTGGCAGGTTGCTGGAATCCTGCTGGACAGAGTCGAGAACCAGGGTACCTAGTTTGCTTGGCAGTCTGGGACTATCAGGACCACTGTTGCTGTCTCTCTCCTGAGCTTTATCCTACAGTGTATAAGAGGGAATGGTGGGAAGGCATACACGATCTTCCCTGTCCAGTCCTGGACTAGTGCGCCCTCTGGGACTGTGTACTTTGATAATGGCTTACAACAAAACCTTAGGAACCGACTGTTCTCCCAGGAGGCAACAGATCTCTTCCTGGAGTACGCCATCTTCTGAAGAGTGAAGCCAGTACTTGCTGATTCAAAGTCCACTTGTGGTTTCTCTGGCTGATTCTGCTTAGGGGGTCTGCCAGTGCGCATTGGTCCTTGTCTGGAAGATGTACTGCAGAAATCTGAGTGTCCAGGAATAAGCCATATCTTCATAGCTTCTCTGCAGAGATTTGAGGATCTTGTTCCTTCTGGTTTCTGTTGCGTTGTAGTACTGCCTTTCCAAATTTGGACAGACTGACCCTGTAACTGGGAGAAAAAGAACTGCACTGCCAGCAGTACTGCCGTGAGCTCAAATAGATTTATGTCCTCCTGAGGGCTCCAGATGCCACTTACTGTGACAGCATCCATGTCGCCACTGGAATAAAGAATCTGTTGTGAGAACGTTTGCTGGAGGCTGCTGGAGGAAGAAAATGCCCCCTCAGAGGTCGCTTTCCTACTTCGTCACTAGTGCTAGACACATGTGACTGGCACCAACTTAGACAATGAGTCTAACCTTTGGGAACAGTGACCTCTTGGATGGTACTGAACATCCCTCATCTGAAATCTGGCCCATAACCACAGCTGCAGATGAGGCCAAGTAGCCCAGTAGGTGCAGAAAATTCCTTGCAGGCCTTGGGCAGCCCAGTGTAAAGGATTCACTGGCAAAATCTAAAACAATACCCTGTGAAAGGAAAGATTTCCCTTGAAGGGTATCCAGCTCTGCACCCATGAAGTCCAGAACCTGCAATGGTTCTGTCAGACTTCTGCAGATTTACTAGGAATCCCAGGTTCTCCAAGGTACACCTTACCTGCTGTAGGTAGCAAACTGCCTCTTGTTCAGTTTTATTAATTTATTGAAAAGTTTCACCAGAAAGGCACACTGAACAACAAGTTGCTCGTCTCAAGGTGCGTCCTGGGGGAAAGGGTAGAGGGAGACAATATATAGGTTGAGATTCACAAGACTAACAATGCAAAAAAACAGTGTAATACAATTACATAAATGAGACTTACAATCAAAACATTAAGTGAAGATTACAAACATAAGGAACAGCAGAAAAAAACAGGTTACTCATCTGTAACAGTAGTTCTAAGAGTGGTATATGTTCTTCATCCACATTTATTGGCATGTCCCCTTCCGCTTTAAATCTCACCGGAAGTCTTCAAACTGGCTCCTCCAGCCCACCGGGTGGTATACAACTCGGCTCTGCCCCATGGCGCAGATCTTAGCCCGCTGGAAGCCAGGTTGTGTGTGTCTGTGGCGGGAGGTCGGTGGATCCATATGGATGAACAACATATACCACTCCTAAAACTACTGTTACAGGTGAGTAACCTGTTTTTCTAGGATCGTGGATATGTTGCTCATCCACACTTTCTGGCAGACTCCTAGCAGTTCTCCAGGAGAAGGGAGGCAAGGCGCACACCCTCACAAAATACTTACTTGGGAAACAGAGATTGGAGAACTGAGGCCCCAAAACCAGCATCCCGGCGTGACTCAAGGTCGGTGTGGTAGTGGGTGATAAAGGTGTTTGCGGACTTCCAGGTAGCAGCCAGACAGATTTCCTGGATAAGGATGTCCCTGGAAGCAGCCACCAATGCAGCAGTACAGCGGGTAGAATGAGCTCTTATCCCTCTGGGAGGCTCCTTGCCCGTCAACTCTTAGCACAGACCTATGCATGATGTAATCCACCTTGCAATGGTCTGTTTAGCTACAGGTCTGCCAGAAGCAGCTTCAGCACAGGTGACAAACAGCTGGCTGAACCTCTCCCAATTTCATAGTCCTCTCCTTACAGCAGCAGAGCACGTCTCAGGTCCAAAGTATGGAGCCTGTACTCTGCCTCAGGTGTATTGAGTAATATACTGGCAGAATAAACATCTAGTTAAGGCGAAACACTGACACCACCTTGGAAGGAATGTCAGGTGGGGATGCATGACAACCTTGTCCCTATGAAAACCAGATAAGGAGTCCGCTGAAAGCACCTGGGCTCTACTGTCTTTCTGGCTGGACGTGATAGCCACCAGAAGGCCGTCTTCCACGACAAGTTGACAAGGCACACTTGTGCATTGGTTCGAATGCTTCCCCATGAGCTTTGCCAGTACCATCAGTAGATCCCATGGAGGTGGAGGTTCTTGCACCGGAGAGGATATATCGATCAGGCCTTTGAAAAATGCACCCGACCACTGTCTCCTGCGCCAATGTCGGCTGACCGGCCCATGCCCGGTAAGCAGAGATGGCTGCCAGGTGCACCCTAAGGGTCGATGACCGTACAACCCTTTGGAGACAGACCAAAGGTAGTCGATAATGTTAGCCACCGGATAGGACAGAGGGTCCAGGCCCCTGCCCTGACACCAAATGGAAAACCTTTTCCATTTGAAGGCATAACATTTCCTGGTCGATTCCTTTCTGAATGCCTCCACCATGGTGTAGACATCTTCGGAAAGACCCAAAGCCTGGAACTCTAGCCGCTCAGGTACCAGGCTGTGAGGTGCAGGGATTGAAGGTCAAGATGGAAGGTCCGGATGGAGTACCTTCCCCTGACTGAGTGATATCAGGTCCAGGTGTGTGCAAAGCCACTCCGGGGGCCAGCAGCTGAGGCTGAGGAGATCTGGATACCAGAACTGGCGCGGCCAGTCTGGGGCTACCAGAATCACCTTCGCCTTGTCCCTCCTCACCTTGAGGAGCACCTTGTGGATCAAGGGAAATGGAGGGAAGGCGTAGAGGAGGTCTGGGGTCCACTGCCTCAAGAAAGCATCCCCCAGCAGCGAGCTCTGCTGAGGGGGGCAGGCTTGGAATAGCCTCAGCTCAGTGTTGTTCCTGAAGGCAAACAGGTCCACCATCGGTTTGCCCCAGCAGGAGAACAGACTGTAAGCTACCTCTGGATAGAGAGACCACTCATGGGATGTCTGGCCTAAGCAGCTGAGAGCATCCGCCAGATGGTTCGAGGCTCCTGCCACATGCATGGCTAGGAGATCTGCCTCCAATCAGCTCACGAGGGTCCAGATGCAGAGCGCCTCCTTGCACAGCAGACAGGAGGGCATGCCGCCTTGTTTGCTGAGATAGTACATGGTCGTGGTATTGTCAGTCTGGACTTGAACCACTTGACCCAGAGCTGAGGAGCGAAAGCAGACAGTGCCAGTCTGACTGCTCTGAGCTCCAACAGGTAGATGCGGCATTGGGACTCCTCGGGGGTCCAGAGCCATTGGGCCTTTCTGTCCCCCATGTGGGCTCCCCAGCCCATGAGAAGACCGTCGGCTCGGGGCAGAAAAACTGGATCCCTTCCTGCAACCGGTCTGGGGCGGTCCACCATTGGAGAGCGTCCCACATCTTCTGGGTTACAGTGATCAGCTGGACGAAATGACCGTGGCGTTGAGTCCACTGGGCGGCCAGCTCCCACTGGAGGGTGCACATGTGCAACCGGGTCCAACAGACCACTGAGGTGCACACCGCCATGTAACCCAGAAGGTGCAGAAAGTCCCAGGCAGGGCGCAAGTGCCCAACCAGAAATGACTGGGCAAAGGAGGAAAGAACCTCCGCCCTATCCTGCCAGACTGAGCTCTGGACTGACAAAGTCAAGCTCTGCTCGATGAAGCCATTACCTGAGAAGGCACAAGTTCCGACTTGGCCTCGTTGATGAGGAGGCATTGTTGAGAGCAGGTCTGGAGGGCCAGGTCCCTCAACCTCTCCACCTCCTGCTGGGTGGAACCTGCTAAAAGCCAATCGTCAAGGTAGGGTAAATTCTGACACCCCTACCGAAGCCGGAGATGAGCCACCACCACTACAATGCATTTGGTGAAGACCCATGGGGCAGATGATAGGCCGAATGGCATGGCTCAGAACTCGTACAGGGTCCCTTCCACCCTAAAGCGGAGGAACTGCTGATGGGACGGACGGATTGGGATGTGAAAACGCGTCCTGCAGATCCAGTAAACAAAACCACGTTTTGCTCCAAGGATGGTCTGATCTGGGACAGAGTGACCACCCGAAAGGTGTGGGACCTGAGATACTGATTCAGGTCATGCAGATCTAGAATGGGCGCCAGCCCCGTCCACTTGGGCACCAGGGGCGTACCTGGAGGCAAAACCTGGGTCTGCTGGAGAATCACCACTGGAGCTACTGCCTCCTTGAGGTGGAGCTGAGCGATGTTGTCACGGAGAGCTGACTGGGTCTGGGCAGATGCTCTTTCCTCCCAAGGGAGTGGGCTCGACTTGCAGGGTATTGCTTTCGAATTCAGGCAGTCCTGACTGACCACTTCTAGAACCCACCTGTCCGAGTGACAGGCCAGGCGGAAAGGAAGTGGTGGACTCTACCCCAACAGGAGGACCCAGAGCTGGCATGACGGGAGAAGGGTGGCAACCTCGTCCCATCACTGAGCAGACTTGGAGAAGGCTCCAGGACCTGAGCTTCGGCCTCCTTTATGGGCCTGTTGGGGTCCGGACTTGGGTCGAGGGTGCCAAGCTTGAGCCTGCTGCTGATGCTGGTGCTGCTGTCCACCTTGAAAGGAGGACTGCTGAGCCACAGGGGAAGACTGCTGAAGAGGCTTTTTCTTCTGTTGGTTCTTGCCCAAAGAACCCTTAGCAGAAGTAGCGTCCAAGGTGGCACTGGACTGCTCAATGCGCTGAAGGTGACCTTCCACTCCTGGGCCGAACAAGTCGGTCCCTAGGAAGGGCACGTCAGCTAGTAGTTTGTGCTGGGTATCCACCAGGAAGGAGGAGAGCCTCAGCCAAGCCCTACGACGAGGGGCAACTGCAGCAGCCATCAAACAGGCACAAGAATCCCCAAAGTCCAGGACCGTCTGGAGCTAATGTTTGGCAACAGCTCGGCCCTGATCCCAGGCCTGCTTGACCGTGGTCTGCATGTCCGTGGGGAGATGTGGGAGAACTTCATCTAGCGACCCCAGAAGGGCGTGAGAGAAATGTGCAGTGATGACGGCCAAACTTGCCTGACGAAGGCCCAAGGAGGAAGCCGCATAGACCTTCCTGGCTGAATGGTCCAAGAGCCTGGACGCTATCAAGTCGGTCAGTGTCTGCAGAACTGCCAGTACGCCTCAATACAGAGGTGGTCACCAGGCTCTCGGGCCAAAGGGTGCTCTGTGAACTCTGCTAGGGACCCCCATGGGTGCCGCGTATGTGCGTATCATGCGGGTAAACTGAGCTGGACAAGAGGCAGGACGTTGCCTAAGTTCTGGGGCAGGTCCAACAATGGCCTCAGCAACAGGAAAGGCCTCCTTCGGGGAATCCCCTCTTTTAAGGATGTTCGTAAGAGGGTATTCCGCCTTTTTCTGGACTGGCTCCAGGGGCAACCCTGTAGACTCAGATAAGGCGAAGGATCCCTGGAAGAGACGAGGGATCTTCCTCCATCTCTAGGACAGCGGCAGATTCATCACCACCTGGATGGTGAATGTAAACTGTTAACATCCGAATCAGAGTAAAATGGGCTACCGTCCAGGTCACCTTTGACTCGCCGGGGACAGTCTGGGATGACGTGACCGACAATCGCTGGGAAGCCCAGTGTCCAGTCTCTTCCTTGGAAGGAGCCCTCCCACAGGCTGTTTAGGCAGTGGCTCCACCACAATAGGTGAAGAGACCGTTCTGGGCAGAACAGGTGGTCTTGCCAGCTCCGCGGGCTGGGGAACCAATCTGGGCGGCTCCGAAGGAGTCTGCGTCAGCCTGGGAGGCGAAAGCCAAGTCATGGCTGGGGTGGAAACCATGGTAGGCTTATGACTGGATAAAATCAGCTGCTGCCACATGAGGTCCTCATAGCACCGGAGTTTCCGCCGGAGTCTCTCCTTATCCGAGGAGGACGAGAACAACCGATGGAGTCTCCTCTATTTGACACATATGGCTCTTCCTCGGCCTGTCGGGAGACAACGGTGGGGCCGTGACTTCCAGAGTCCGGGACCGTTTCCTCGATGGTGACTCCAGCAGGCTGGATCTCATCAGGAAAACAAGACGGGTCCTCTCCAGGAGTCTGCGACAAAGGTCAATAGGATTGATGACAATTTCCCGTCAACAGCAAACCCTCGGTCGTCTGGCTTGACGCTAAGTCCGAAAAGCTAGCGACCGAAGAAGCAATCTCGACCGAGGTAGAGACAGCATGTTCTTGGGACCGAGATCTCTTCCACTCCTAAGATCATCTACGTCGAGACGAAGACACACTCAGATCCTTTTCCCACTTACGAGATCGAGAGGAGGAGTGCAAGCCAGCAGGCACCTCTCCCTTGGTAGGGAGAGACTGGCACAACTCCCAGAAGGAACCTGAGAAGGTGGAGCCCAGGTTGAGCAGAACAAAAAAGCTCAGAGAAGACTCTGCGGCACAAGCCGCCTGCCTCAACGCTTGCATGTGTTGCAAGTGGCTGGCCGGATCCATGATTCTGAAACCGCCCACCGCGCCTCTTTGGATTTCACCAGATGGTTCCTTTTCTCCGGCCTCCCCAGTTTTAGGCATGCGGAGCGGGTCGGCAAACGTTAGGTGAAAGCCAAACAGACTGCAAATCGGTGTCATAGCCGACTTGCGAGGCAGACAAGCGCAGTATGGGGATCGAGATATACAGCTTCTGTCCGCACAGGCACAGACAAAAGCCGGGGAAGATTTTTCTTCCATGATCGAAGCAGCAAACTTGCGATCATTAATATGAACAATGCAAAGTTTCAGTAAAACCGAAGGTATGAAAGCCAGGGCCTACGAAATGCGAGAGCATGAGGGAGGCAACCTGAATCTCCCAGCAAAAAGGAAGATCTGGCGTCATGAGGCAGAGCTGAGGCATATACAACACCCGGGTGGGTGGAAGGAGCCAGCTTGAAGACTTCCGGTGTGATTTTAAGCGGAAGGGGACATGCCAATAAGTGTGGATGAACATATACACGATCCTAGATATAATACGCAAGATACAAATATAGGAGCAAATACAAAAAGATTTCAGTGTAATTAGGGTTTAGAAAGTGCTAGAGAGATGTTAACACATGAGGACAGAATAGCAGCCAAACAGTCAAGCAATTTTACAGAGCAGAGATAAACAAGGCCAATTACTAACAGCGTGTACAAATTAGAGTAAAAATTAGAGGGCATACGAGATAGATCGAGGATATGAGTATCTGATTTGAGATGGCAACGAGTTCCAGAGTTTAGGGAACTAGTGGGACAAAGCAGACTGTCCAGCAGAGGTGAGTCTGTGAGGGATAGCCAGTCCTGGCATCACTGGATCCAAGTGAGTGCATAGAGGGAGTTGGGATAGACAGTGCAGAAGAGAGGTATGAGGGGAGAGAGTTGAACCAGAATTTAGAGGTGAATTTTGCAGTCTGGGTGAGGCGACGGTTAGTGAGTGAAGGGAACGTGAGGGAGTGGTAAAGATCATAGTGGTGAGTGTGGGGTGGTGAGTCAAATGCGAAGCAACAGAAAGTGTTAAGAGGGAGTCAATCTGGTCAAGGCGGACTTCGAGCAGCACTGTAAACTGAAGACCACAGCAGTCGGATAGGGAAAATCATTTCTGACTAGTTCGTGCCTCTGCACGTGGAGTGAACAGTTACGGTTCCTAAAAAGAGGGCCTAGCTTGGGGCGCAGTTTTTTCAGAATTGCATCCACGTGCCCAGAAAAGTTGAGGTGCTGGTCTAGCCAGACCCCAACGCATGTGAAGGAGTAGGTGTCCTCCAGAAAGGTCCCATCTAGGGTGTGGAAGGATGGAAGGGTGGTGAGCCTGCAGAGTCTCTACCTCATGCCAAATGTCATGGAGACAGTCTTTTTGGCATTTAGGGAGAGCTGGTGAGCGCTAAGCCAGCACTGGAGCTTAGATTCTACATCAGAGGATATGGCGGAGGTGAACAGAACAGTGTCGTCAAGCGTATACATGTATGGATGATGTACATATGGACAATCCGATCCTGAGGACACCAGTGTCTATTGGGAAGGGAGGGATAATCGTCAGGGATCTTGATGGACTGTGTCCTACCAGTCAGGTAGGCTCTGAAGAAAAATTACTCACCTTAGTAATGTTGTTTCTTCTAATGGAGTCTTGCAATATTATGACAATTAGCAGTTTGGTCCTCCTCTAGAACTGGCCCGGAGATGAAAGAGTTAACTCCATACAGGATGGAGTTCTGAGCGCGAGCTCGGTTTTCAAAGCTCTATCTGTGCAGTTTCAAACTGAAACTGTCAGATCTTTACGAAGCAAGAACTCACTAAGGGTCTGTGTGGAAGCTGTAAAAGAACTACTACTACTACTACTACTACTACTACCACTACCACTACCACTACCACTACCACTACTACTACTACTACTTACCCAAAGACTCAAGTCAGGGGGCCAGCAAAATACCATTTAACAGCCAAAACAACACTCCCCCAAAACCCCATAAGGGAAGAAAGTCCTGCAATGGCATAAAGCAATTGCCTGCTAGGTTTCCACCCCTACCCAGAGTAGAGAGTTCTGAGGAGGGGCAGGCTGGGGGTGGTCATAATATCAAGACTCCATTAGAAGAAACAACATTACTAAGGTGAGTAATTTTTCTTCAAACAACATGAAGTCTTGCTATATTATGAACAATTGCAACTACACAGCAGTACCTCCATGGAGAGGGACGCAGAACCTACTTAGGAATAGGCAGTCTTGAGCTGGCTAGCTAGCTAAATCGAGCTATCTCTCCCGGCCTGGATATCCAGGAGTAAATGCCTCCTCGTGAAGGTGTGTACCGCTTTCCAGGTTGCAGCCTGGACAAATTTCCAAAATAGGAATGTCTCTAGCAGCAGCTAGAGGCAGCTGTACCTCTGGTAGAATGAGCCCTCAATCCGGGGGTGTCTCTACCCAGTTTCTGGTAACAAATTGGATACAAGAGACAAATCCATCTGGCAATTGTCCTCTTAGTGGCAGGTTTCCTTTGCCAACCTCACCATAGGTGAGAAACAGTTGATGGGATTCAACCCGTGACCCTTGGTACGTTCTAAATAGTAACTCAATGCCCTCTTAATATCCAAACTGTGCAATCTCCTCCTCACCAGAGGAAGATGCTCAGTGAAAATACTGAAGGGAGATGGATTGGTTAAGATGGAATCCGACACTACTTTAGGTAAAAACTTTGTTAGTCCTGAGGACTACCTTATCCCTGTGAAAAGAAATAAAATCATTTTCTACTGAAAGGGCTTGTAACTCACTTATCGTCTAGCAGAAGTGATGGCCACTAGAATACAGTTTTCCAAGTTAAAACTTAAGCTCTGCTGGAAGACAGGGGTTCAAAGGGAGTTGCATTAACTGGGCAACGCAAACATTAAGGTCCTAGGTAGGTTGGATCACGAAGGGTGGATTGTGTATGGGTAACCCTTAAAACTTGGAAAATACAGGGTGAGTGGAAAGGGAGGAAGGCTTTCCTGCTGAAATAAAAGCAGAGACAGCTGCCAAATGAACTCTTAGGTAGCTGGCCTGAGGCCCAAAGAATTAAGATGGACCATGTAGTCCAACAAAATGGGCAATCAGCAGATTCTGGGGCAATATGCTTCCCAGAACACCAGATGGAGAACCTTTTCCACTTGGAATTATAAGTGGCTCTAGTGGAAGGCTTCCTAGAGGCCTTTAGGATGTCAAGACACCTTGAGAATGTGCAAATCAGCAAATTCTAACTCCTCAAGAGCCAAGCATGAGTTCGGATACCAGACTCTCCCTGGGCACAGGTCAGCAGGTTGTGAATCCTGGGAAGACACAGGGAAGGTGGACTGCCAGTGATAGAAGGAGTGGGTACCAGGGTTGCCCTGGCCCAGTCTGGTGCAATCAGAATCACCTTGCAAGGCTGGGATCTGATTTTTACTAACACCTTGAATAGGAGAGGGAAGGGGAAGCATAAAGAAACTTCCCTTCCCAATCCAAGAGAAGGGCGTCCAGGGGGACTGAGCCCACCACTTGGGGCCTGCAACAGAACAGTGGAAGTTGGTGGTTGTCTGGGGCATGCGAAGAGGTCTATCTGAGGGTGCCCCATCTGGCAAAAACTGTCCCCAGCACTCGAGGATTCAGGGACCATTCTGTGATGGCCCTGAGAAATCCTGCTGAGGGCATCCGCTAGGACATTGTCTCCTCTCCTGGCAGGTGAACTAGCTATCAGAGAGGTGTTCAGGGAGTAGGCCAGAGACCACAACTTCATTGCCTCGCACACAAGGCAGTATTCCACCGAGTGCCCCCTTGCTTGTTGGATGTACCACACTGTTGTGGTATTGTCTGTTCTGACCTGACTACTTTGTTCTGGACAGATGCAGAAAATGCTTGAAGAGCTAAAAGACAGCTCTGAGTTCCAGCAAATTGATGTGAGCAGAGATTCCTGGGGACCACACTTCCTGGGTGGAGAGGGTAAGCTAGTGTACTCCCCACCCCAGGAGGGAGGCATCCGTAGTGAGGTGAGGGGGTGGGAGAGAGGAATGAGAGACCCCAGTCTTAAATTGCTCTGATCCTGCCACCACTGAAGGGCTAGGATCAGGGTTCGGGCCACTGGAATCAATTTGCTAAGGGGTCCCTCCTTTGAGACCAATAGGCTCTCAAGTGAAACTGAATGTCTCTCATCTGAGTCTTGCTCCCTGCACCACGGCTGTGGAGGCAGCCATGTGCCCCAGGAGCTGCAAAGGTGTCTTGCTGGTGAGAGCCTGCAGAGTGAAAAGAGGAGGCCAGGCAATCAACTTCTCTACCCTTTCCAAGGGGAGGAAGGCCCTGGCCAGCTTTGTGTCCAATTCCGCACCTATGAAAGTGAGTACCTGAACTGGTTCTAGAACTGACTTTGGCAGGAATCCCAGGGAGGTGAGAAGCTGCTGGGTGACTTGTAAGTGGGATTTCACCTGTTCTGGAGACTGTCCTGCAATGAGCCAGTCGTCCAGGTAAGGGAAAACAGCAATCCCTTGCCTTTCAGATATCTTAGATCTAAGATGGGCCGCCATTCTCCTGTCTTTTTTGGGGTAAGGAAGTATCTGGAATACAGACCTTTGCCCTGGTGTAAGGGAGGAACCCTTTCTACTGCTCTGAAGGGTAACAGGGTAGAGACCTCTGCTTCCAGAGCAAGGGTCTCGAGGAGCTTGCAGGTGGAAAATGCCTGGCTCTCATCTTTGGAATTTTTGAAGCTGAGAACCAGGCCCTGGCTACTACTTCAGAACCCATTTGTCCGAGAGTTAGGGACACCCAGTTCTGACTGAAGTAAAGCCAACCTGCCCCTACTGGTACAGGAGAATCGACCTAGGCACCCCATCAGGGTGCCTGCTTAACAGTGCCTTAGGCTGAGGGTGGGACCGGTTTACCTGCGCCCGTCTGCCTCTGTTTCTGAAAAAAGCCTCGAGCAAAAGCAGAGGAGGCTTGGAATTGATAAAAGGCCTGTGGAAGGCCTGCCCCTACCTCTGGGTGTGTGCCTCTGGGGAGTGGCTTGCCGCTCCTTGGCTTGGGCACTTTTGTAGGTAGTTCTGTATTCATCCATCTTTTTCATATAGTTCTCTGTCTGCTCCCCAAACAGAGAATTCCCCACCACAGGAAAATCCATAGCCTTAGTCTGAGTGTCCTGTGACAGATTAGTACACCTGAGCCATGCCAACCTACGAAAAGCTACAGAAGTGGCCATGACCCTTGAGGAAACATCATTAACATCCACAGCAGCATGAAATTGAACTTTAGAGGCTTTAATGCCATCAGCAGCCACCTGTTCTAATTCACTAGCCAGCTGGCCATGGGCCTGCTTAGCTAACTGCAGAACTGTATCCCATCTAGATTTCTGATATCTAGCCACAAGCCATATAATTTGCCTGCCTGAGTCCCAGAGAGGCTGCCATATACTGTTTTTTGCCATGGCATCAAACTTCCTGGAATCCTTGTCAGGAGGATGTGAGCCAGGAATGTTAGTCTTGTCACAGGCTGCAGCCTGCACTACTCCTACAGGACTACACTGCTCAGAAAGGAAGTCTGTATCAGGGACCAGATAGAGTATACCTCCTGTCCATCTTTTTATCAACAGGAGGCACAGAATTAGGATTTTTCAAAATGTTTATTGTTTGCTTCCTAAATGACTTATGCAAAGGAATAGACAATCTCCTAGACTCTGGAATATCCATCATTTCAACATAATCAGGCTCCTCCTGCTCATCCACAGCCTCTTCTAAGGGAAGCTGGAGGGTTTCAGCAACTTTCTTATAAAACATAAAATGAGATGGGACTCAGACAGCATAGGGAGATTCTAAAGGTCTGTCTGAGAGATGTCCGTTCAATGGGCACATCAGACCCTCTCAGCCACATACATACTGTTCATAATCCTCCTCCCCTCTGTGGTTCTTAAAATTCCTCAACATCATACTCCCTGAACCACTGGGGCGGAATGAACCAACCTTTGCCAACTAGTGTGGTTGGATGGCCCTGAGACAGTGACTGGACAATTTGTATGCTTTTGTTATTTCTGCAGCAGTTGGAAAGGAAATTTTGGACTCCAGACCTGCTGATTTTCTAGATTTTTTTACTGGGGCTGGTTCCTCAGAACCAGCTTTTCTTTGCCAGAGGAAGTTATCGCCTGGTCAGAGGCACCTCCTCTGGTTCAGTTGGCACTGAACCGGGCTGGCCATCTGGGTCCAGCGGACTTTTGGCTCTCGCTCCCTGAGCCTGCCCAATCTTTTTCCAGGGTGGCTGCAGGGAAATTTTTATATACCTGGCAGTCTGACTGGAGGTGGTCAAACCCCAGACAAACACATGTGGTGTGTGGGTCAGCCTTGGCAAAGGCTTCCCCACAAGCATCACAGTGTTGAAACCCAGTGGGCCCGGTTTTTCTTTTGGGTTTCTCAGACATAATGCCAGCCTAACCAAAAACTTGCCCTTTTAATGGCAGTGCCAGGAAGACACCTTATCGGTTCCTAACTTGTCATTTGTATTTGAAAAACGTAATGAAATTTTTTTATGAACCGATAAGAACTGGAACCGCACTCTAAATATATTTTAAAATGTTTAAAATGAGTTTTAAAAGAAACCGATCGGTTCAAAACCGAACCGATAATGACAATTTCCACACAGACTAAAACCTTGTACTTACGGTTACCAGATAGAGCTTGAACCGAAATGGTAAAATAAAACACTGTTCTCGGTTAAATTTAACAGAGAATACTTAAATGAACCAGAAATGAACCGAGCTGAAGGAGAAATCTCCGGAGCGACTGTTCAGTGAGTAGGAGTAAAGAATCTGACAGTTTCAGTTTGAAACTGCCAGATAGAGCTTTTGAAAACGAAGTTCGCTCAGAACTCCATCCTGTATGGAGTTAACTCTTTCATCTCCGGGCAGTTCTAGAGGAGGACCAAACTGCTAATTGTCATAATATTGCAAGACTTCATGTTGTTTGAACCAGTTTATGGCAGAGCCAGACAGGTCGGCTGAGGAGAGGTTGTTTAGGAGGAGGGAGTAGGAGACTATGCTGAAGGCCTCTGCAAGGTCAATGAAAATGGCTAATTGATTTTGCCCTATCCATCCCTGAGAGGATGGAATCAGTTAGCCTAATTAGGAAGAGGTGGTGGAGGAGGTTTCTAAAACCAGATTGGAAAGGTGTGAAAGAGTGTCAGAGAGATGGGTGAGAGTTGTGAAAGTACCATGTGTTCCAGGAGTTTGGCTAGGATAGGGAGGAGAGAGACTGGGCGGTAATTCCCAAGGGAGGAAGTATCACCCCCTTAGGTAGAGACAGGACTACAGCTCGTTTCCAGATTTTTGGTACTGTGGTTGTAGTGAAGGAAAATTTAGTACGGCGGCCAGTGGGGAGGCTACTGCAGGGGCGGAGAGTTAAAGGAGCTTCCTTTTGTAGGGTTTAGAGCTAGAAAGCCGGACAAGGTGTTAGCAAGGGAGACATTAGAGAAGGAGAAAACTGTTGTGAAGAAATTCATTTTGAGGTGCATATGTAAATGACTGGGAGAGCGGGACTGAGGGGAGGGAGGCAAGGAGTATGGATGCGCAGGAAGTGAAACCGAAGTTGAATTCAGTGGCGACTGCTAGGTGGTCAGAGACTAAGGAATTGTTGATTTTAATGGGGGGAAGGGAAGAGAGGGAGATTTAGATGGGGAAAACAGAGCATGGACTACCTTCCAGAATTTGGAAGGGTTGTCAATGTTGGACTGCAAGGTATTTCTAAAATATTCCAACTTTGGCAGCCTAGTGGCTTTCGTGCATTGGTTGCGTAGGGTACGGTAGATCATGTAGTCGTTGGGGCACTTTAATGCTTTGTGTTTTTTCCAGGCTGTCGTGAGCCCGCTGGCATGCTAGCAGCTCTGGGGTGATCCAGGGTAGATGGTTGCCGCAAACCTTGGACTTTCTAATGGGAGTGAATATGTTACAGATGGCAGATGAATTTACTACTGAAGTATTCCAGGGCATCGTCAGCTGAATTAGCCAGGGATATGGGAGACCAGTCCGTTTGCACAAGGCTGCAGAGCAAGGTGTCTAGTTCAAGTGACTTAAGACCTTAAACGATTAGTTTGATCAGGCTAGGATACAGGTATTCCACCTCATCTGTCCACCCATTACTCCCCCAAACTTTTTAATCAATGTCAGCAGCCGGACTGTGTCGACATGACTTTTGATGTGCCCTTTTGGAGAGAATTGTGGATGGGATCTAGCAGTCTCCTTGTGGGAGTTAGCTCTATCATGGCCATGAGTTCCATTTCTTCTTCACCCTCCTCGGTTTCATGAGAAGGGATGATGAACGTGTCCACCATCTGTTTGATGAATATGAAATAAAGTGCAATCTCTGTAGGCCTAGGAGACTAACCAAACTCTTGGGTCAGGTGAACCATCAGGTTCTACAGATTCACCTTCCTCCTCTCCTGCTCCTCCTCTTCACAGTCACACATCCCACCTCTACAATCAAGTGATGTGGAACTCAGCCATGGTGGTGGTGGTGGGTGGGGTGGCATACTGAACATTTCCCACAGCCTGAAAGGCCTGCAAAACTGCCATACCTTAGTCACATCCTCTGTTGAGGGATCTGATCTGTTCCACTGCCTTTTCCCCTCACAGGAGCAGTGGCACAAACATTTTCCCCCCTTGGCAAGTACTGTTTCCAGCACCTGTGGGGACCCTCTTTATTTGTATGTTATCCATCACTACCATCTCTAACACCCTGGTAGCTTTTCCATCCTTTCCATGCATTTCTGATGGTCAAGCAGCTTTACCTTACTCATCTGCCCAGTTATACTTATTCCTGCTCATGAGAAGAACCCAATGATGCAAAGTTATCAAAAATTATTCATTTTTATTTTTTTTTAACACAAAGTAAGAACGTTATTAGTGAAGTAAATAAACTGAAGACTGGAGGGGACTTTGGGGAGACTGTTCTCTTCAAATGAAGAAATATATCCAACGTTAAAACAGCATGGGGAAGTGTGACCACAGTGCAGAGTTAAAATATTATACATTCCATAATCAGCATACAGTTCCATCTCCGGGGTAGCATACTCCTGCGGAATGATGCCATTTGTAAGGCATCTCAGTGAGATTCTTGTTTTGAAAGTCTCAGACTAAAGTTATTTTCAGAGTGTTTAAAAGTTTGCCTGAAATGTAAATAGCTACTCAAAGTCCCATGCTGCTGCTCCAGCTATACAATGACACAGACATCAAGCATCATGTCATCGAGCGCATAAACGTCTTGTACTACTAAAATACTATAGGACTGTTTTAAAACATTGTCTTAAGTGAGATGTACAAATCTCATCCTATTCATCAATTCTAAACCTGTACAGTGAGACTTCATGAAAGAGGATCACTGCCTTCAGCTGGCTTAGGGGGCCAGTGACACTGCAGCAGAGCATCATAGTGCCATGTGGAAGACTGGGGAATCCACTGCATTAGAGCCACAGGAGGTTGGGAATGTTGCGACTGAGGTGCTCAATTACAGGGGACAGCGTGTGCACTCTTCCACTGGTTGATCAGAGCGGCAGCAATGTCACTGACTGAAGGCAGTCACTCGCTCGGCCTCCCATCTGGAAAACTGGTACAGCTCAGGTAGACCCTACATCGAAGTGGGTGATGGGAGATCCAAGGGGACAAAGGTAAGAGTGAGCGAGCGAGCGAGCGTGGGCTGTGTGTGTGTGTGTGTGTGTGTGTGTGTGTGTGTGTGTGTGTGTGTGTGTTGGGGAGGTGGACATAATTTTACTCTGGCTGCTTGCCTACACCATATATCAAAACTCCCTGCTTGTGGTATCACTATTAGTTGCTCAGAAAACTATTATGTCTAATAAAGACATGCAGCTCAGTCAACAGACAGTGATCTTGATTTCTGAAGTTTCCCTGTGACATTTTGGCTCTTGAAAACATGTCTTCATCCACAGTACTCATACAACCTGTTACACATTAATTACTACCCTTGTAGTTTTAAAAAAAACCCTCTGCCATGGCTCCATGTCCCGTTATCCAGTACTACCAAAATGGCTTACTTTGATTAACCTTACCATATCTACCTCATTCTTCACTTCTGTCTAGTGTAACCATCTCCAGGCTTTCATCAGGTCTCAAATACTCCACTCCCCATGTCATTTGTGTTGCTCTATGCTGCATCCTTATTTAGAGCAGTTTTAATACTGCGGTGAATACCACTGCATGCAATAATGCATTTTTTTTTTATCTTCACCACATTGACAGAACAGAGCTCAAAATTGGGCGCTGGAGGTAGCGTGTCGACAGGCAAAGTGGATTGGGTCCTACCTGATCTCATTGAGGATACTGATGGCATCATCCAGGGCCTTGCGATAAGCACTGATCACTACGGTTGGATGCATCTGCTGCTCGAGGAACTGCTCTGCTACTGCCAGCATTTCTCCAGCTAGGGGGAAAAGCACCAGTGTCTTATAGAAAAGGACTCAGTTATAAATGGGACAAGTACAGATATGAAAGAACTTACCGTAACAGTAGATCTTCGAGAGAGGCTCTTGCAGTAGGTACTCACATAAGGACTAAGCCACCAGGCTAGGACCACACAGAAAAATTCCAGCTAGCAGTGTCCAGTGGCGGACTGCCCCAACATCATGTGACAGCGGGACTCTATATAAGAGCGGTCCCCACACCTGCCTTCCAGTTCTCCAGTAAGACCTAAAAATGTGCAACAGGAGAAGAGGAGAGGTCTCCTGGAGCCTAATTATGTCTAGTATGAAAAACCACAGAAGGAAACTCAGGGGGAGGTTGGGTTAGGGAAAGCGGTACCTACTGCAAAAGCCTCTCTCTAAGATCTACTGTTACGGTAAGTTCTTACGTAACTGCACCATCTTACTTTGAGAGGGCTCTTGCAGTAGGTACTCACATATTAGGACTGAGTCCCAAGCAATGACCCGAGACAAGTGTGAGATAGGAAAGAATTTCCCTGAGACTCTAGGGAACTCACGAAAGGAGTCCCTGTAGGACAGCGAGGCCAAAGCCCGCTCTGTGCTTAGACAGGATGTCTAGACTGTAATGTTTGGTAAAAGGTATGGCCAGAACTTCAAGTTGCAGCCATGCAAATGTCTGCGGCTGACACTCCTGAAACAAGCAGTAGAAGCAGCCATGCCTCTGGTTGAATATCCTTTGACCCGACCCAGAAGGGTTTTTATTGTACTTCTGATAACAGAACGTAATGCAGTTTGCCAACCATCTGGACAAACACTTTAGAAACAGGAGCACCCTCTCTTGCGCGCAAAGGAAACAAACAACTGGTGTCTTTTCGACAGACTTTGTCCTATCCGTATAGTACCAAAGAGTTCTGTGTACATAGAGAGTGTGCGAAGTGTCTCACCCCTACTGGAGTGCTCGGATATACACTGGCAAGTCCAGTGACTTATTTATGGTGGATGCTGATACCACCTTGAGTAACAACTTTGATTTTCTACAGAATCTAGTAAGGAACCTTCGAGCCTGAGCTCAGAGATCCTACTAGCTGAGGTGATGGCAGCTAGAGACAGCGCATGCCTGAACTCACTGCCCGGCTCGAAGGCGGCAAGTTGAGTTCTCTAGTATGACATTCAGGTCCCAGGGAGCAGCAGAGCTCCACACTGGGGATTTCAAATGGAAAACCTTTCAGAAAGGTTTTGGATACCTCCAACTGAGCCAATGTCTTCTGTCCCACAGGAATGTGATAGGCGGAAATGGCTAAGTGTACTTTTAGAGTCAAGTAACTGAAACCCAAGTCGAAGAGGTGCAGCATGTAGACTAAGGCCTTCGTGATGGAACAGGAGAAAGGTTCTATCCCCTTCGAGTCTGCCCAGATGGAAAACAGTTTCCATTTCATGGCATATATGGCTCTGGTGGAAGGCTTTCTGGCCTCCACTAAAATTTGTGCTACCCTCGGGGAAACTCCCAAACAAGCAGCGGCTATGTCAGTAGGTGCCATGCGTGCAAATGAAGGGACTTGAGACCTGGATGTACCAGGGTCCTCTGTTCCTGTGTCAAGAGATCTTGAGTAACCGGTAGTGGAAAAGGAGGCTCCACTGACAGTTGTTGCAGTAGAGAGAACCATATTTGTCTCGTCCAGAAAGGAGCAATGAAAATCATCCGTGCTCTTTCTGCCTTAAGCTTCATTAGCACTCTGAATCAATGGGAGCAGAGGGAAGGCATACACAAACCTCCCCCTCCAGCAGAGAGAGAGCGTGCTGTGGCCTCACCAGAAAACACCACGCTCTGAGGGAGCAAGCAGAAGGTTGGTAGTTTGCCAGGGCTCCAGATAAGACTTTTGGATGTGTACTGTACTCCTCATTTTAAAGTGAGGTGAATAAAACCAAATTCAGATGCGATAACTGCCTGGATGGAGTGGAAGGTTGAGTACATTTTAGAAACAAATTAGTTTTTCCCAGGTAAGAACTGATCAGGTGCCAACAATGCTCCAGATAATGTTGGCAGGTAGGAATAATTTAGTCACCAGTTTTAAAATGTAGTGAGTAAAACAAAACCGGGATATGTACAAGTGCTGTAAATCTGAAAAAAAAAAATACTTTTGAATCACCAGTTGTGATATGAAGCACTATTCTGTGGAATGTGGAGCATTTACAAATGTTGGGCGAGTAGTGGTACTCATAGTATTCCCTAAAATTAGGTGAGTAAAACAGGTTGGTGCTCACCTTAACTGGAGCTTAGAGTTTTACGTTGGTTGAGGAGGCGAACAAATCTATTTGAGGTCTTCCCCAAGATGATGTTTACCACAGACTGAGCTCCCACTCGTGTGCTCTGGCTTGCATGCAGCTGAGTGCATCTGTCAGGATGTTTTGAATGCCTGGCATATGAACTGCCATCAAATGTAGATTGTGGGTGGCTGCCCAATACCATACTCTCATTGCTTCCCAGCAAAGGGGATAAGAGCAGGTTCGCCTTGTCTGTTTATATACAGACTACAGGTCAGTCTGAATCTATAAGATGACCTGGGAGAATGAGATGCTGGAAGGCCTTGAGGGCGTTCAGTACAGCTCCCATCTAGAGTATGTTGACAGGAAGAGACAGTTCGACATGGGATCAAAGACCCTGTGTCCCTGTGTGATCCCAGGTGTGCTCCCCATCCCAGGTCTGAAGCATCAATCATCAGTGTTTGGGAGGGGTTGTCTGAACGAAACGAAACCACCCCGGAGAGGTCGTTCTGGTTTTGCCACCACAAAAGATCCCGTGCCATCAAATCTGAGACTAGGATCTCATGATCCAGATCGTCTGATCTCTGGTCCCACTGCACTCTGAGGGTCCACTGAGAGATCCTCCTGTGTAGTCTGGCTAAGGGGACCAAAGGGATGGCTGTAGCCATGAGCCCTAGCAACTGAAGAATTGCTCTGGCTGAGATTTTCTTCTGAGAGGCCACCAGGCGAGCCTGGTGCTGCAAGGTTGCTATTCTGTCTTGTGACAGGAAAGCCTTGCCCTGGATGGTATCCAAAGCTGCCCCAATGAATTGGAGCTGCTGGGTAGGGACCAGGTGGGATTTGGCATAGCTCTCGCCGTTATACCCACCCGCTGGAAAGTGTCCAGGGTAACATGCATAGCTGAGATTAGTGCCTCCCTGGATGGGGCTGAGATCAGCCAATCGGCCAGGTATGGGAAAAACTTGGACCCACTGTCTGCGCAGGAAAGCTGCCACCACTGCTAAGCATTTCATGAACACCCTGGGAGCTGATGAAAGACCAAAGGGTAGTGCTTTGAACTGGAAATGTTCCCCCTGAAAGCAAAAACGGAGGAATTTGCAGTGTGGTGGACAGAGTGGGATGTGCAGGTAAGCATCCTGCATATCCAGAGCGCAGAGACACTGAACCTTCTGTAAGAAAGGAAGTAGGCTGGGAAGAGACAACATTCTGAATCTCTTGTATTGCACGAAGAGGTTCAGAGAGCTCAGATCTAGAATTGGTCTGAGGTCACCTGTCTTCTTAGGAACCGGGAAGAAATGATAGTAGTAACCTTTCCCTTGATGTTTCGCGGGAACTGGTTCTATTGCTGCCTTTGCCAGTAGGAATGTTATCTCCTCTCTTACCACGGGTAAGTGGTGGGGTGGGTAGAATGAGTGACCTGGAGTTTTTGTCGGAGATCTATAAATTCTACTGTGTGGCTTTCGGCCACCAGTTGGAAATACCCTAGAGTCTGGTGGAGTTTCTCGCATTCTGGAAGATGAAGGAGAACCTTCCTCTACCAGCTCCTCTGGGGTGCTGAACAGAGGAGGCAGGAGGGCTAAGGAGTCATGAGACAGAGGGCAGGGCAGAGGCTGCGGCTCCAGAGGCTTTGAGAGACTTAGCCGGGGGAACTCTGGCAGCAGAGGTGCCCAATGTTTGTTTGTCGTGGTTCTGATTCTGTTGGCAATGTTGCTGCCTCTGCAATGGCAGTTTGAGCTTCTGTGGAGGTTTGTATATGACTGTACAGAATGTGAGAGCCTTACCTTTATCTTGAAGGTCAGTTATATCATTGACGTTGCCGCTGAAAATGACAGACCTTCTGAAGGGAGCATCCTGTATGGCCGTCTGGACTTCCGGTGCAAGGCCTGAAATCCGAAGCCATGCATGGCATCTTAAACTAATGGCAGTTGCCGAGCCCCTACCTGCACCATCCACTGCATCATAGGTGGCTGGTAACATGTGTCTGTATGCAGATCTAACTGATCTAACTAGATCTGCCATCTCCTCTTGGTACAGTGGGGTTCTGAAGAGAATCAATTTTGGACTCTAACTGACCTAGGACAGAGTTTTGGTAGTCTCCCATGTGGGCTAGCGTAATAAAGTGCCCAAATTCCCGGGGGGAAGACTAATAAATCATCTTCCCATACTGGTCCAGAATTCTGGAATCTTTTATCAGGGGTGGGGCACCGAGGTGTTTTGGGTTTCACGGACTGATCATGGCTGCACTGATTCAGAGTCCGATTTGGGTGAGACTCAAAAATCCTGTCGTCTGGGATTGATAAAGCCTGTCTGCTTTTCTGGCCAGTGAAGAGAGCTGCTTCCAGGTAGTGTTTACCAAGTACTCATGCGGCTCTATCCAGGGCAGAATGAGGTTTGGGGAAAAAGTCTACCAAATTAAGGTGGGCTGCCAGACTCTGCCTCTGCAGATCCTGGGCAACGGTGCGCCAATCATAGGCTGCTTGAATCTTCCTAAGGATCTCCAAGAAGGAGGGGTCCTCCAGAGGGATTTTTGGAGACTCTTTAGGTTTAGGATCCTCCGGTGAAGGGTTTCCAAATCGAAGTCCGAGTGGACTATGTCACTGTCCGAGGATTCCTGGTCACCAGAACTGATGGCTGGAAGAGGAAAGTCTACTGGCCTTGAAAATTCCACCAGTCTGGCAAATTCCCAGGGTGGAGGGTTGGATAGGCTCGGACATCTGCCCCTGCCGGGCCCTTAGGACCAGATGGTAGAGAAGGATCCGTGAAGGAGGACTTGGAGTTGGCGTCAGAGCTGTCAGTGGCTGACAACTTTCCAGCTCAACATGAGCTGTGACTTTGCTTCCACCCACCAGATCTTAAGGACCGCATGAAGGTCCACTTGCGGTTGTGGTGGCGGGGTTATTAAACCCATAAGGGAAACTAGTAGAAGAACTTAAAACCTGATAGAGGGTAGCCTGGTGTTCAAATCCTGACATCTGATACTGTGGTGTGGGGTATCCTGGTGTCTGATATTGCGGAGGATAGCCAGATGTTGGCTGCCCAAAAGATTACCAGGTGGTCCAGACGGAGGGATAGTCTGGTCCATACCGCATCCCACAGGGGGTGCAGAAGGCCCCGATGGAGTAAGCGGCAGGATGGAGCCCGCCGGTCTTGGTGCTGGGCCAGACAGAGGATCTTGGGGGACCATGACACCTGAGGGAGTCAGAGGGACAATCGTCTGGTCAGACGATGGCTCTGGCATTTCAGGCTCCAGCGGAGGGGGTGACTGAACCCCCAAAGCGGGCAATCTCCTGGCTCTGCATCCCCTGCAAGGAAAGCTAGAGGTACCATCTCTATCGGCAGCAAGGGAGATATAGGAGAAGTCTCAGTCAGCTGCGATCTGACATCAGCTGGGCGTCACCTTCTCATCAGGCCAGTTATGGACCTGATGGAGGATCTGGGTCTGGGCGTCCATCAAGAGGAGCTGGCGAACAGCTTAGCAGCTGTAGTCATGCCAGAACCCGGTGGAGCTGGAACTCTACCTACGGTCCCACTCTGCTGCTAGGCCTTGAAATCTTGAGGCCGAGAGGGTGCCTCCCATCCCAGGAGGCTCCCCATCGGCCAGAGCCTGGGCCAGACGGGGAGCCACTGGTGTTTGGCAGTCACCAAGTGGTCGTTGAAGGCTGATCCCAGAGGATGTTACTCTTGGTGGGTCGCTGTATTCAGGAATCGCTGGGGACCCTTCCTAGTCCTGATGTTTTTGTTTTTTTTAAATTTGTTCTTTTATTTATGTAGACATGACAACATACTTCAATTCAGACAGTTCATATACATCCAGAGATAGGCCAAAGCCTGACCCAACAAGGGCTCAGTACGTAAGTTATATACGGACAAGTGGATTTCTAAACAATGCATTATGATGATAGACAGGTTAAAAAAAAAAAAAAAAAAAAAGAGAAAGGGTAGCTATACAAGGAATACCTAGAGGGATATCAGGCATGAGTGTCACACATCACTTAATTAAGTTCTAGATTTCATAATGAGCATCAGGGTACAAACTCTGGATAATGAACTAAATGGTGCGAATTCCAAATACTTCTTTTTGGTCTAAAAGACTGGCCAAGAGGCATTCCAGGGAATATATTTCCTGGACGATTTTCACCCAGGACAGTTTAGTGGGAATGGTTGTGGTTAGCCACATGCATGTAATTGCTTTATGGGCAGCAGGCACTAAAAGTTGTTTGTTTATAGGTGATTTTATCAACCTTTGTTCCTTGGAAGAGAATAAATGTTAATAGGAACACTGGGTGGTCAATGACTCCCCATCATAAATCTCCTGTAACTCATCTAGCACCTCTTTCCAAAACCCTTGGATTAGGGGGCACGACCACAAGATGTGGGTCTGTCCCACAAGACCAGTCCCACACCCCCTTCAACAGGCCCCTGTTGAGTCCCCAGAATATTTGGAGGTTAGCAGAGGAATCCTAAAATATTGGGCCCCGAATTTCCAAATATACTCCCCCTCCAATATGAGGCCTTAACCACCCTGGTGGCCGAACCAGCTAGCCCCTCCCAAGCTGAAGTCGAGATATCCATTTGTATTTCCTTGATCCAAGTTATCCTCAAATTTTCCGTAGAATCAGGGGGTCTTTCACTTAATGCATTATAAATGGCACTAATTTCATGAGAGGGAGGAGTCCCATTGGTATAGTAGCTGGACCATTTTAGGGACTTTTTCAGCAAAGTCCGCTAGCGAGTTTTCATGTCTCAACAAGTACAATCTTAGCTGCATATACCCATGGAATTTCATGGGTAAAAGATCGGAAGATTTTTGCAAGGTTGTAAATGCAAGTAGGCCCCACCATTTGATGTACATAATTTAAACCCTTAGTCCACCAAACCTGGGTTCTACCACCTACCAGGTTGTTTTGGGGGTGGGGGTCTATCCGAGGGAACTGCCCTCATAAAAAGCATTTCCTGTTGGGTGAAATAACAGGTGTGCAACCAGATCCGGATCCTCATAGGTTTCCTGACATAGGAGGAGTATTTACTTAAAATACTGCACGCTAGGGGGTTAGCAAAAAGCAATTCAGGAAGATGACTCAAATCATTACAAACAATCTCTGTTTCCAATAGGCTTTATATAGAGGATTAAGTCATCCATGGCATTTTAGCTGTGCAGCCCTATGATAGTTTTGGAAACATAGTAAATTACAGTTTTCCAGCCCCCAGATATCTGGATATTGAACGGTCCCAGGCTGTAAAATATATGTTGGTCAGGGGTTGAGGCAGATTTTGCAGAAAACACAGAATCTGGTGTAAGACATTTTATTTTATGGATTCTATGCAATTAAAAAAGCTTAAGGGGGAGTGAGACCATCTAGTCATATCCAGGGTCAATTGGGAGGTAAGGGGTTCATAATTTATGAGGTCAATAACTTATAGGTTGGTTGCCAATTTTACCCCCAAATATCTCAGTGACTTTTTTCCATTTTAGAGGATAGGATAGTTTTAGTTGGGGAGTAGGGTAGAAGTTGTATAATAGAACTTCAGTTTTCTGCTCATTAACTTTATATCCTGCCAGGTCCGCAAATCTACGAAGTTGTGTCCATTTTTCTGGGATTGAATGTTCAGGGTTTGTAAGGGTAAGCAATATGTCATCTGCGAACAGAGACAGCTTAAATTCTCTACCTGAAATAGGGACCTCCACCCCCACCCCCAAGAGTCTGACGAATCACAGCAGCCAGTGGTTTTAAGTAAATACAAATAAGGGGAGAGAGGGGCATCCTTGTCAGTGCCCCTAGCAAGGGAAATAGGGTCAGAGAGAGCACCATCCAGGCGCACATAAGCCTTAGGGGAGTGATACATTTTTTGAAGTTGGGACACCAGGGCCTCCGGAAAGCCAAAATGAGACAGGGCCGCCCATAAAAAGGACCAGGCAACCCTGTCAAATGCCTTCTCCGCATCAAGACTAAGGGTGACATATTCAAGTTACAGAAAAGTATGCCCGACTGCATCGTGAGCCTGACGCCCCTTAATAAAACCTACTTGGTCTGGGTCTACTAGGTGGGGAACTAAATCCTCAAATGCATGTGCTAATATGGCCATGTAGACCGTATAACTGAAATTTAGCATGGATATAGGTCTATAAGATGCAGCCTGCTTTGGCTCTTCAAAGGCTTTAGGGACCATAGCAATAGTGGCATACTGCCAGGAAAAGGGGGGGGGGTCCTCTCCCTGTTGGATTGCTTGGAGGGCTAGAAGTAAAATGGGGACCAGAGTGTCCTTGTAGACCTTATAAAATCCAGCTGGGTAGCTGTCTGGGCCACGAGATTTCAGTGTGTTTGCTTCAGAGATAACCCAATCTACCTCAGCTCTAGAGATAGGCCTATTAATCAGCTGGGCCTGGGAAGATGCAAGACATGGGAAGGTAAGGGAGTTCAAGTGGCAAATTTCAACCAAAGAGGAGAACTCTCCTGTGCATATAAATGTTGGTAAAAATCAGCAAAGATTTTTCTGATCTTGGAGGGTTGAGTGTGCAAAATCTTAGTGTTAGGGTCATAAAGGGAGGAAACCAGTTCTGGCTTTTTGTTCTCCAAGTTTTCTGGCCAGTTTCCTGGCTCCTCGCGGGCCCCCCTCATAATGATAGTGTTTAAGACAAAATAGCTGTTGCTCTATCTTTTGGTCTAAAAACCTTTGAATTTGCTGCTTAACTTGCAGGAGGGCGGGCTTGGCAGTTGTCTCCCTGTTCCAGCATCATGTATAGGGTATCTAACTCATTTTGTAGCTCAATATATCTCCTGTCTCTCTCCCTCTTCTTCTTAGTAGAAGTTTTAATTATTAGTCCATGTAGGACCACCTTAAGGGTGTCCCAGAGGATCCCGGGGAAGGTCTCTTGGTTCTGGCCATCTCTAATGAAATCTGGGATCAAGTCTAGTATCTCTTGTTGAAATTCTGGGTCCTTTAGGTATTGGACATTCAGACACCAATGACTGAATTTAGGCATATTACCCAGGGACACCTTCAGATAAACCGGGGAATGATCCGACAGTAGGGGAGGCCCATGCCAGATATCAAACTGAGTCATAATGTTCTACAGTTGTATACACAATCTAATCTGGCAGCTACCCCCATACTAGGAGATATATGTGTAAAACTCTCAGTGGAAGGAAAAGTATGCCTCCACACATCCACGAAGCCCAGATTGGCCATGTTATGCTTAAAATATTTTTGTAGGAGATTAACCCTATGAGCAAGGCACCTGGAGACATCAAGCACAGGATCTCAAACAATATTCAGGTCTCCCCCCATTATTAATTGCCCCTTATGTATTGACAGCAGATCTGATAAAAATCTCTAAGCAACATACTTCCAAGAGAAAAGTAAGTGGAAAAAAAAAAAAAAAAAACAAATCGCCTCTCTATTGTATAGGAGGCCAGATATTATGGCATATCTTTCCCTCTGTGGCCTCATGTCTATTTCCACCCAACTCACTGTTTTAGTAATGAGTAATGTGACCCCCCCCCTTCCTCCCTGAAATGTGTGAAGCCAAAGCCAGGAGAGCATAGTTCTGGTTTTGCAATTTCAAAATGCTCTGTTTGGGACAAGAGAGTCTCCTGCAGGGCAACTACCTCTGTTTTTTCCCCGCCTCAGGAACTGATGCAGGCAATAGCTCTTTATTGGTGAATGGATCCCATTGATATTCAGGGAACGTATTAATGATGTCCTATCCATTTTTACAATAATTTAAAGGGGTCCATGTATGTATTCAAGCCCTCCTGTCTTACAGCAGCAGTTGTCCCATCCCCATGTCCCTCCCCGATGCCAAGTGTCTTGTCAGAAGTCCACTTCCTTCATTAATCATGATTAATTTCCAGTAAATCACAGCTGTTCTCCACTTATTTGTGTATTTATAAAGGTAGTGTCATGCCCTTTTTTAACAAAAACTAAAATAAAACAATTTTCCACCTCATAAAAAAAAATATAACAAATTATTATTGAGGGACGGTTGGGCATTCCGCTCGAGCAGAGCATCAAATGTTTGCTATCTAGTCGCCAACTGGCTTTCCAGAGATGATCCTGCAATGCAGCAGGTAAACTATTTACAAAATGTGTCTTGACTTCCATGAATAGTGAGAAGGGTACTTGTTCTCTCCTATCCTGGGCGGTACCATGTATGACCGCTAGAGGGGGAGGTAAGCCAGCTAGCGTAACCAGATGGGCCTCCAAAGGGGTACAATCGCCCCCAAAATTAGGACAAATAAAAAGGGATTGGTTCAAGTATAAACTGTCCACTATCAGCCCATAGAAAAAATTAAGGCTGTGCAGACTCTGGTATAAGAACCAAGGGAAACGGTATAATAAGTGTGTAAGGGTGGCCTCAAGAATAGCTTCAGGGCCCAAGATGACAAACTCAATTATTCAGCTCGCCCACCAGCAAAATTACTGTCCTTCAGAAATTTCAGCAGCCAGAATCATGAACCTGTGACTAGGGAAGCATTGTCCTTAAACTGGTCCTCCCTATACCAGCTTGAAAATGTCTCCGCTGCTGTCCAATACCTCATCAGCACCCTTCAGAAACTTCAGGACCAGTATTTTCCCACCAAAACCAGAAGGGTTAAGGGAGGCTGCACGCGCTGGATAACAAAAGAACAGTTACTGCAAACGAAGGTCAGGGACTCTACATGGAGAGCATTCAAAGATTGTCCATCCCCACAACTATGGAAATGCCTATAAGCAGCTGGCAAAGTCACTAAAAAAGAAATACTTCACTGAGCTCCAAAAAAATACCCTGGGGAATCAACGTAGTTTCTGGGCCTCAATTGGGTCCATCCTAAACCCAAAGACCAGTAAGTAGATAACACAGCTTGCCTCCCCAGCAGGCACCATCGATGACCCTGGTCTCATCGCTGACCTCAATATGTTTACCAATCTGACCCCTTATCTTAGCAAGCCCTCCTCACCCTTCCTCCAACCCAAACAGCAACAATAGCCCCTCCACTCCTACAAACACCGAGGCTTCCACCCCTCCTTTCTATTTCAGGGCCATTACTCCCAAGACCATTATAAAACTTCTGAAAACCCTCCCTTCTAGCGGCAGCCCTGGAAGTGACAGGCTGTACCCTGCTTTCCTGGGGATCATCTCCCCTGCCCCTGTCAAACCACTAACACACATTTTTAACCTTGTCCTGTCTACATCAACAGTGCCAGACACCTGGAAACATGCAAGTGTGATTCCCATCTTCAAGGCGGGAGACCCCAGTTGCCCAGAAAACTATCAGCCCATCTCCTGCTACCACACCTCAGCATCTACTTGAGAAAGTAGTCCATTCCAAACCAACTGAACATCTCAATAAATATAACCTCCTGTGTCCTTTCAACGACTTCCGCAAACACCACATCACCTCCTCTGCCCTGGCAGCCTTCTCCAACCATGTTCTCAGAAATATGGACACGGGTATGGCCACGGGTGCAGTCTCTGTTGATTTATCAAAGGCGTTTGACCTTGTTGACCATCAACTTCTCCTCTCCACACTTCAACAGTTTGGTTGTGTCCCTGGACCTGCAGCCTAGTTTCAGCTACTTCACAAATAGGTCCCAGTCTGTGCTCATAGGCAAAGTAGCCTCAGCTTCCTTCCCACCAGCACTGGAGTTCCTCAGGGATCAATCTTCGGCCCCCTTCTTTTCTCCATGTTTATCAACGCACTGCCAGTATACAGCCTAAACTGCAACACTCTCCTCTGTGGATGACCTTGTCCTATACCACAGCAACAAGTCCCTAGAAGCCATCTCCTCCACTCTCACCGACAGATATGCAGCTGCTGTTCACTGGTTCACATCCAGAAAACTCCTTGTAAATGGAAAAAAGACTAAGGCCATGCTCTTGGATTAAAGCCTTCCTAAACAAGTCAGCTAAGTTAAACTTCCTCACCGTATACACACCTGCCAGACTTCCACGGAACAGGTCAACTCTTTCAAATATCTCGCATTATCCTCGACCCATCGCTCACCTATAATGATCACATAACCCTGACTATCAATAGGATAAACCTGAAGCTAGGGAGGCGGCATACCGAGCAAACCACCTGCTATCATCTGAAGCTCGGCTAGCCATTGCACAGGGAAACCTCCTCCCACTCCTTGACTACTGCTCCCCCATCTACTCCCAAGTGTCCATAAAGCAGCACTCCCGCCTCAACACGACATACAATGCCATCTGTCGCTTTGCTCTCAAAGCACCCACCTTAACTCATCACTGTACACTCTACCAGTCCCTTGGTTGGCTCCCTCTCCCGGCAAGCTTTGACCATACCACAGGCTGCCTAGTCGACAATGCCCTCAGAAGTAACTAGCTGTCCCTATATGCTCCTCTACTCATACACAGAGAGTCCTTATATGCCCCCCTACTCATACACAGAGTGTCCACTAGGCGGCTTAGGGAATCCTCCATCCAATCCTTGGAAGTTCCCCGTGTCTCTACAGTAATGGGCAGTAAGGCCTTCTCTGTCTCTGCCCCCCCTCCCTGTGGAATCGTTTTCCTGTGCCTGTTCGTACATCTACATCCCATGCATCATTCAAATCTAACCTAAAGGCCTGGTTAATGATAGGCTCCACCTGCAAATGCACACAGGGCACAGGAGACTGAAAGCCACCATAATCCTACCACAGTCAGGCGCTTTCTGCCCATCCTACTCTCCCCCCGCAACTCTATCCTAAAGCACTAACCCACTCACTTGACTCTCATACTGCCTCTCAAACCTACCTTTGAGACCTCCTCCCACATCTCTGTACCTGGGCCAGGCCATGGCTCAAGGTTACACCAAGACTTAGTGGGGCATAACACAAACTACCCTGCTCTCCAGTTTACTCAGACTATGCTCCCTCAGTAGCTAGACTCAGCGACTGTCTGGAAGCCATGCCCTAATTTTACCACAAGCTCTCAGATCAACCTGCTCTCTTTTCCTCAGGACAGGTGTGTTACCTAGACTAGATATTGATAAGTCTGTTATGTTAAACTCCTTGTGAATCTGTAACTTTTCTCCCATTGTACTGCTGCAGGTATCCCTATGGTACCTCACTTACCATTGTTTGTTTACCACAAGTAAGCTTTTGTCCATTTGTTATCTATTGATGCTTGTACAGTATATGTAAATTGTATATCTACTGCTTGTATCCATGTACTGCCACCTTGTGGCCCAGGTCATGACTGAAAATGATCCACTGGATCAGTGCACTTACCTGGTTACCAAAAACGTAAATAAATAATAGGAAGGAGGATCATCTGCTCTGTTAACCAGGTGTTGTTCTCTTAATATAAAACCATCATATAGTCTCCCGGGTCTCCCCAGATAGAGAATGCGGGGGGGAGGGCAGTTGAAACCAGCAGGTATCTAGAAGATTACACTCCCACACAGTAAACATATCTTAACTAACTGGGAAATTCGCCCCTAATAAATATAGAAGACTCTCCAGTGGGGGCCAGGCCCCTCCTAGGGCATTAAATTTTTACAACTTAGCTCCTGAATTATGCATCTCTCTACCATAAAGGTTTGTCCTTCAAGAAATTTTAAATGTTCACTCTCTGGCATCAGCCATTTTTCTCCTGGGTTCATCCATGTGGTAACGTATAAAACCGTTAAACCCTTAGCAAATCTTGCATGAAGACAGTTAATAAGCCACTGGAGAGGGATATTTGTAGGAAACAATATTATTAAATAAGGTTCCCCACATTTGTTTTACAGAGATAGTCCTCCTAGGCAACGCTGCTCTTAGGCATTTTACTACGGAGAAAAAGAGGGCAAACTGGTAGAGATTTCCCCCATTATAGACAGACTTCTCAGGGCAAGTCCACACCTCGCAAATTGTGCTGTGCAATTTGTAATACCGTAGCCCGAACAGTCAAAAAGTAAACCAAACCTGGCTGCAGGACAGAGTTCTCTAGAAATACTTTTCAAATGTACTTGTGTGTTTGTGTCTATCCATGCCTGTAACCTGTTTGATGTCCAGGACCACCTTGAAAATGAGCTTGCTCAATTGTGTTCACGCTTGGTTAAATAAACTTTGATTGACTGAAATCCCACACAGGTTTTAGGTGGCTACCACAGTGCAAACTAAGCTAGCATTTTAACCAAGGTGTTGAGACTTATGGATTCCACTCTTGTTTCTGGATTGTACCGCCTCGCCATCTCACCGCTCTGGGAGCCAGGTGGGTCCGGGTTCTGTCCCATCCGTATCTCGTATGCCATGATGCAGAATTTCAGCTCTGGCTTCTTCTGGAGAAAAATCGAATTATTTTTTTGCCCTCAAGGAACTGTATAATCATCCTGGAAGGGTAAGGAGTGGTGAACTTGATTTTGTTTTCTTTGAGAGGGGCAAAGAAAGGCTGGTGTTCTCTGCGGGCCCAGAGGGTGTCAGGTGCATAATCGTTGTCAATATATATTTGATCTTGGCCATAAAAGAATTTTCCGTTTTCTCCACGTTGCAAGTAGGACACGTTCTTTGGTTATATATTTGAGAAAACACGCTATGATAGATCATGGGCGCACATCAGGCTTATTTGGTTTCAAGCCCAAGGCCCTGTGCACCCTTTCAAATTCCAGTTCCATGTCATTAGGGAGTTCAAGTGCCGTATGTAACACCATAGACAAAAACTTTTACATTTTGTCCCTCTGCCCCTTCTTGTATTCCGTATACCCTTATGTTTTTTCTACAGGCACGATTTTCTGAGTCTTCCTGCCTGCGTTGTATTTGGAGTTGGGTTTTTGTATGGTTTGACCTGCTTGTTCTAGGTTGTCTAGTCCATTCTCTGCCACTGTTTGTCTCTCTGAATCATCCACCCGTTGTTTAGAGTAATTCTCCTTAAGTTTCCCATATAGTTGCTTCATTTCTGCTCCGAAAACGTAACAGCTCAGTGTATATGGTGTCCAATTTACTTGTTTTCTTAGAGCTTGAAATTGCCCAGAGTTTGAGATGTAGTATCCTGATGGTTGATATCGGCTGAGGCCTGTGATAATTGACTCTGAGGCCTCTGATCGCAATCAGTCTCTCTCCGGCCCATCTCCGCTTAGTTTCTCAGTCTGTAAGCAACCTTTATGTCTGTTCCTTCGCATTAGCGCTTTGGTTAGTTTTGCCAGCGCTTAAGTAGTTTTAAAGGGTGATGGTCATCTTAGGCTCAGAGCTTGGGATTCAAGCCACCATGAGAGTTGGTGACGCAACCAGAAGTCTCCTGATGTCTCTCCTTGTTCTTTTTGTGATGGCCCTCCGGGGAGGATGACGAATGCCTGAGTTTCTTCAGCTCTTTTTCATACTGGCCATTTTACTTTTAAAAGTTGGGCCTCAGGGACTGCTGCCTACATTTAAGTGTGGTCGCTAAAACTTCTGGCAGTGCTCCTCAGGGCAAAGGGTATGGCCGCCCTTGTGAGGGAGCCGAGTTGTACTTGTTCTTATGCGATTCTGAAGGCATCCAAGACGCATACATGAGAAAAAAAAATAACTATTTTGCAATATACTCATCCACAGTAGCAGCATTAGTCCACAAGGTCCGATGTGCACAGGTCGACGGCGGGAAAGAACTGGAAGGAGGGTGTGGGGACCGCTCCTTATATAGCATCATGCTGAGATCCGTCACATGCGGTCCCCCAATGGACACTGCTAGCTAGAACTTTTCCGTGTGGTCCTAGTGCCTGGCAGCTTAGTCCTATGAGAATACCTATTGCAAGAGCTCTCTCAAAGTAAGATCAAACACTCTTTTAGCCCAGCAGACAGTGGTATTAAGTCAAAGGGCCACCCCCAGCACCACGTAAAATAGGAGGCACAGCTAAAGCACACTGATGAGTCCCAACATGGACAAAATCTGTTGGGTTTGCTGTTCTAAGCCTTTGTAAATGTTTTCCGAGACCACTTGGTAGCTCATGGTCCTGGCTTAATGTCTGGCCACTTTGATCTGCTTAATAACCAGGTTGCAAACAGCCTGCTGGTGCTGCTTGAGGCGTCAATGACTCATGTTTGGGAACAAACATGAGACGGAGGGTTTTGGGGGAAGGGGAATCGAGCATCTGCTGAACTGCTTTTCTCCTCTGGGGAGAGAGGGATGTAGTGACTGGTGCATGCTTGACGCCAAACAGCTGCTAGGAGTAGGAAGCCCAAGGATTGCAACACTGGGGTAGGGGAAGCAGTGGCTGCCATGTCCCACGGTGGAGCATGCACAGGGCCATCTAGGTGGCACTGCACATCTGCCTTCCAAGGGTACCAAAACACAGCAGGAAGAAAATAGGAGCAGCCATCATGACAGAACCGACCTACAGGCCCCTTCACCCGTGACATGGTCTGCCTCTCACCAGGGGATCCATTTGGGGCCTCAGTGCCAACCCACTATAGTGTGGAGAGAGGTGTGTGTGTGTGAGAGAGAGAGTTAGGCAGCAAGTCCATTTTGGGGTGCAGCGCCTGTAGATGAAATAAACAGAACTGGGGAGAGACAAATTACTCACCATAGTAATGTTTTCTAATGGAGTCATGCTGTATTCTGACATAATGCAGTTAGCCCCAGCACTTTATCTGCCCTGGAGAGGAAAGAGTTAACCATGCAGAAGCATAAAATGTTGAGCTCGAGCTCGGTTTTCAAACCTCTGTCTGTGGTACTTCCCAGTGTAACGGTCAGATTCTTACGAGCAACTAACTGAGTACTAAACTATGGAAATTGTTCAGAATATGTAAGCCAAAAGGCAACAATTTGGGTCCAAAAGACTCAAGTCGAGAACACAAGAAGAAAGGTAGTGACAATATTAAATATATAACACAAGAAAAAGAACCCATAAAACTACCCCACCCTAAAGAGGGAGGGCATGAGGTACACCCCCGAGGTGCAATACTGTACCTGCCAGCCCACTTCCCAAAAACTAGGTTCCGAGAGGGGAGGCCAGAATACAGCAAGACTCCATTAGAAGAAACAATATTACTATGGTGAGTAATTTTTTCTTCAAACAACATGAAGTCTTGCTGTATTCGGACATAATGCAGACTACCAAGCAGTTCCCTATGGAGGAGGGAATGCAGAACCTACTTTGGGGCTGTGCCAAATCTAGCATCACTCCTAGCCTGGATATCCAGAGAGTAATGCTTGGTGAAAGAAGAAGAAACAGCATTTATATAGCGCTTTTCATACACAGTGTATCCCAAGGCACTTTACAAGCAATGCTAGACTGGTAGTGAAGTGACAATGTGTGGTGGCGGCCATATCACACATCATCACCCACACACACTGCCTGGATAATTGTAAGAACTGGTTTATGGGAAGGGAATGTTGGCCAGGGCACCGGAATGTTCCCTACTTCTTTGCAAAAAGTGCCGGTTTCTTTTACTTCCACCTGACACCCACCAGGACGGGCAGAAGAGATCTCGGTTTAACATTTCATCCGAAGGACGGCACACCTCAGCAGTACAGCACTCTCTCCCAATACTGCAATCGGATGCCAGCGATTTTTAGGTGCAAGTCCAATTCTGGTGTGGGACGAGAACCCACGACCTTCTGGTCCAGAGTCGGATGTGCTACCAACTCAGCCACGCTGACATCATATATGTTCCGTTTTCCAGGTGGCTGCTTTACAGATCTGTAACAAGGGTACATCTCTGGCCACAGCCAGAGTAGCAGCTGTATCCCTAATTGAATGAGCCCTCAGGCCTGGATGGGGTGTTTTACCCCATTTATCATAGCAGAATTGTATACAAGAGACAATCCATCTGGCAATAGTTATTTTAGTGGCAGGCTTACCTTTCCCCACCTCACCATAAGTGAGAAACAACTGAAGACTGTCATTTGTGTGTGCCTTAGTATGCTCTATGTAGTAGCTAAGAGCCCTTTTAACATCCAAACTGTAATTTTTTTTCTCCTGAAGAGGAATGGTCAGTGAAAAAACACAGGAGAGAGAGAGAGAGAGAGACTGGTTCAGATGAAAATCTGATACCACTTTGGGCAAGAACCTCCTACTGGTTCTTAAGACCATCTTATCCCTATGGAAAGATACCAAGTCAGGTTCAACTGACAAGGCCTGTAATTCACTAATCCGCCTGAGAAGTAATAGCTATAAGGAACATAGTTTTCCAGGTCAAGTACTTCGACTCGGCCAAAGCAAGAGGTTCAAGGCTGGCTGCATAAGCTCAGCAATGTAGATATGAAGATCCCAAGCTGGAGTCTGTTCTCTAAAGGGAGGGTTAATATGAGCCAGACCTTTGAAAAACATACTAAAAACAGGATGAGACGCCAGGAAAGAGCCCTTCCCTGCTGAAAAGAATGCAGAGACAGCTGCTAGATGAACTTTCAGAGTTGCAGGCCTAAGGCCTAGACCATTAAAGATGAATCAGATAATCTAAGGCTGTAGCAGTGCCTGCAGAATCAGGCAAAATGCTCTTCTGAGAACATCAAATGCTGAATCTTTTCCATTTGGAAGTACAAGTTTTTCTAGTGGAAGGTTTCCTGGAAACCTTCAAAATATCCAGAACTCCCTAAGAAAGATGTAGGCCTGCATACTCTAACTCTTCAAGAGCCAGGCCTTGAGGTTGAGAGACTGGAGACTGGGGTACCAGATCCTCCACTGGGAGAAGGACAGGAATTGCATGTCCTGGGAAGAGGCAGGGGATGTGACACTGTCAAGGACAGCAGCAGAGGATACTAAGGCTGTCTGGCCCAATCTGGAGCCACTAGTATCACTGTGCAGGGTTGAGTTCTGATTTTGATCAGGACTCTGAACAGCAGAGGGAAGGGGGGGGAAGGCATAGAGAAACCTGTCCTTCCAATCCAAGATAAGCAGCATCCTGGAGCACAGACCCCAGGAGTGGAGGTCTGCAACCAAACAGAGGAAGCTGATTGTCCGGTGCTGCAGAGATCCATCTCTGGAGTGCCCCACCTGGAGAAGAGGACCTGCAGGATGTGAGGGTCCAAGGACCATTCATGATGTCCCTGTGAGATTCTGCTCAGGACATCTGCTAGTACATTGTCCTTCACTGGAAGGTGACCTGCTACTAGGGAAGCCTAAAGAGAATAGGCCAGAGATCACAGTTTCATGGCTTCTGTGCACAAGGTCGTGGACCGAGTGCCTCCTGCTTGCTGATGTACCACATTGTGGTGGTGTTATTCTGTTCTGATTTTGACCACCTTGCCCCTGACAGACTCCTAGAAGAAGAACTGAAGGGCTAGAAAACTGCCCTGGGTTCCAGGTCATCTATATGAAGGAGAGATTCCTGTGGAGACCAGACCCCTTGAGCAGTCAGGGCTCCCAAGTGGGCTCCCCAACCTAGGAGAGTAAGCATCCATAGTTGGAACTACTGAGGGGACTTGAAGAAATGGGACTCCTTGTCTGAAGTTGTCCCTGGCCCAGCCACCACTAGAGAGCTCAGACCAGAGTGAGTCACTGGAATCAGTTTGGTGAAGGAGTCCTTTTTCTGTGACCAAAAAGACCTTAGATGGAACTGAATGTCCCATCTGAAATCTGGCTCCCAGTACTACTGCAGTGGAAGCTGCCATGTGGTCTAGGAGTTGGAGGAACTGTCCTGCTGGACAAGAGACCCGAGGTCGAAAAGAAGAAGCCAGATCTACTAGGGCCTTCACCCTTGCCAAGGGAAGGAAAGTTTTTACTTGGGTAGTGTCCAGTTCTATTCCTATGAAAGCAAGAAGTTGTACTGGTTCAAGGACAGACTTTAGAAGACTGAGAAGGGACCCCAAGGAACTGAGCAAGTCCTGGGTGGTTTGCAGAGCTGACCTGACCTGGTGTGATGACTGACCTACAATTAGCCAGTCGTCCAGATATGGAAAAATGGTGATACCCTTCTTCTGAGGTAAGCCACCACTACTGCAAGGCACTTTGTGAACACCGTTGGAGCTGATGTTGGACCGAATGGCATGGCCCTGAATTGGTAATGGCCTGAAGGCAATTTGAACCAGAGGTATTTTCAGTGGCAGCACCTGATAGGGATATGGATATAGGTATCCTTGAGGTCCAGGGATGCTAGCCAATCTCCTGGCCTTAGAGAGGAAAGGATTATTCCCAGAGTTACCATTTTGAATTTGGGTTTTGAAATGTGTGTGTTCAAATACCTTAGGTCGAGGATGGGTCGCCACTCCCCTGTTTTCTTTGGGGTAAGGAAGTACCTGGAGTACAGTCCTTTTCCCCTGTGCTGAGTAGGAACCTTCTCTACAGCTCTGAGGGCCAGAAGAGAGGAACCCTCTGCCTCTAGGGCAAGGGTTTCTGAGACTGATGCAGGCGGAAAAGACCTGGCCCTCTTTTTTGGGAACTTTTTGAAGCTGAGGGCCAGCCCTAGCTTACTACTCTCAGGACCCACTACTTCCAGGACCCACTTGTCTGAGGTCACAGACTTCCAGGCCTGAAGTAGTAAGCCAGCCTGCCTCCTACTGGGATTGGGGAGTCAACCCAGGCTGACACATCAGGGTGTCTGCTTGGCAGGAGCCTTAGACTGGGAAGAGGAGCAGCTCTCATCCCCCTCCTGCCCCTCCTTGGGAAAACACCTCTGTGGGAAGGAGGCCTGGGCTAGTAAAAGGCCTGTGAAAATGCCTGCCCCTAGACTGCTGCTTTTGTGGAGTGGCTTGCCTTTCCTTGGCCTGTGCACTCCTCTAAGTGGTCCTGTATACTTCCATTTTCTTCATGTAAGCATCTGTTTGCTCCCCAAACAAACAGAGATACCCACTACAGGAAAATCCATAGCCTTGGTCTGGCTATCCTGTGAAAGGCTAATACATCTGAGCCAAGCATGTCTTCGAGAGACAGAGATATGTAGCCATGACTCTATGCCATATCATTAGAGTCCATAGCAGCATGAAACTGTACTTTAGATGCCTCAATTCCTTCCGCAGCCACCTCCTCCAGCTCCTTGGATAGCTGGGTGGAGGCCTGTATAGCCAGTTCCAGAACAGTATCCCATCTAGACATCTGGTACCTGGATGTGTAGGCCATGTAGTTCACCTGCCTGAGTCCCAAAGAGGATGCCAAATATTGTTTTTTGGCCATGGCATCAACTTTCCTGGAGTCCTTGTCCGGGGTGTGTGAAACCTAAGGAATGTTAGCCCTGTCATAGGCTGCAGCCTGCACTACCCAAACATGGCTATGATTATAAAGGAACTCCGTACCAGACCCTGAAAACATATACCTCCTGTCCATTCTTTCATCCACAGGAGGCAATGAGTTAGGAGTTTGTAAACATTTTTGTGTCTATTTCCCAAGGACTTATGAAGAGGGATAGACAATCTTTTGGACTCTGGGACGCCCATCATTTTCACAAAATCAGGCTCTCTTTCTCCTCCTCAACAGCTTCAACCAAGGGAGCTGGAGGGTTTCAGCCACCTTCTTGTAGAACAAGAAGTGAAAGACTCAAAGCCTGGGATGGGAGACATTTAAGGGCCTGTCTGGGGAGATGTCCGGTTCAATGGTCACATCCAGACCCCCAGGTCATCATCATCGGGATAGTATTCGTCTCCTCCCACTCCTCATAGAAAGCATCTGGATCATAATCCGAAGAGACGGATACAACTGAACCAACCGTCTAACCGGTATACTGGTTCCGACGGAACCGGGCGATAGCGATTGAACGACGCTAATCACTCTGGCTATTTCGTCTGCGGTTGGAGTATGTGGTACTGGATCCGAAACAGCAGACTTGCTTTTCCTTTTTGACAGAACCGGCCCCTCAGAGTCGGCTCTCCTTTTGCCCGAGCAGGTATCGCCTAGGTCAGTAGGCACCTCCTCAGGTTCGTCCGCAACCGAACCGGGCTGGCCATCCGGATCTACAGACTTCTCGGCCTCCCTTTCCTTCAGCCTACTCAAATCTTTTTCTAGAGTGGCTTTGGGAAAGTTTTTACAAATTTGGCAGTCTGACTTGAGGTGGTCAAACCCCAGAAAATAAACACAGATGAGGTGGGGGTCGGCCTTGGCAAAGGCCTCCCCACACTCAGTACAGTGTTGAAACCCAGTGGGACCAGTTTTCTTCTTGGGTTTCTCAGACATGGCCAACCTACCAAATTACCCTATAGCAGCTTTTAAGCCAGGTAATGAATCACCGATCAGTTACAAACCGTGTCACGGGTGTTGAAAAAGAACCAGAAAAATCCCGTTCTTTTGAAACCAATCCTGCACGAACACCACCAAATGCCAGAAATTCAGAAAATTAAACAGAAGAAAAAACAAGATTGGTTCCAAACCGGACCAACCGATAAGAAACCGAGGAAAGAACAATTTCCAGACTTTTTAAAAAAATAAAACACAGTCACTACCCATCTACTACATTACCTGTACCATAGTCAGAGGCTGGAAATCCGAAAAACAAACAGATACGGTTTAAACCGAACGCTTTTCACTTTGCCGAACCAAGCAGAGGAATCTCCGGAGCGGCTTCACTGTTAGGCGGAGTAAAGAATCTAACGGTTACACTGGGAAGTACCACAGACAGAGGTTTGAAAACCGAGCTAGAGCTCAACGTTCTATGCTTCTGCATAGAGTTAACTCTTCTCTCCGGGGCAGTTCAAGTGCTGGGGCTAACTGCATTATGTCAGAATACAGCAAGACTTCATGTTTGAATGACCACTTCACACTTGGAAATGAGCTCCAGCACAGTGTGCCTCCTCTGCAGATCAACAAATTTTACATAAATTTCCTTCATGGCGACTTGCATATACATATACAGACTGTAATTTTGTGTTTCTTTTGGCTTCACGGCCAAAGAATTTATTATTAGCATAACCCTTGCTTTGTGGCTTTTGCACTGCATTTCTGGCCTCAGAAATAAAGTTAATTTTAAAAGCCAAAACAGAGGCTCCCCTGTCGACTTCCATCATAACCTGATTTTATTATCTTACAATGTTCTTGCAGGCCACATTGGGTAAACCATGCTATTTTAGTTGAATATCGACTTAGAGAAATTATAAATATTTATCAACAAACTATGATTTTCAATGGATTAATATATTTCCAAATAAGTCAAAATGGCTTTACCATGCAGAATGGAGTCTAAGATTTCTATCAAATATACAGTTTCTACAACCTCAAACTATTCCAAAGTAGCCCATTTCACTGACATGATTTTTAGAAAGGGCCAACCTTAGAACAGCTTGGACTAGGGACTTTTTTTTTTTTTTAATGTTACTGTTTGTTCTCCTTCACTCTGATGCTGCCCACCAGCCCTGTGTCCAAACTTCCCTAGTGCTTTCCTCTTTCCAACCTGTCACCGAGACAGTTCAAGAAGCATAGGAAAACCGGGAGCACTTATAAAATTCGCAAATAAGAGTTTTATTTTTCTCAATAACAGCAAAATAAAAATAATTCAGTGTAACTATTTACAAAGGCAGTACAGAGAAAATGAAGTCTGAGGGCATCTCAGTTCCAAGTTTCAGTCTTGATCTCTCTCTCACACACACACACACACACACACACACACACACACACAAGCATTGCTGCTCTTTTTATAAGTCTTTGGGAACTGGTTAAGAGAGCCTGCTTCTCACAGAATGTTCTTGTAAGTTTCATTCCTTGCAGGTGCAACAAAAAGAACATCATGACCCAGAACTGACCTCTTGCTTAGTTCTGCAAAAGGCTTAAAAACTGCATCTCAGGTTAACCCCTTGAGTTCCAAATAGCTTTTGCAACCATTTCAACAGTAAAACTATTTACAGTTTTAAACAAAAGGATCACAGTATCAGACATTTCCACAAAGATTCATGTATATTTTTATACCCACAGATATGCAAGGGGGAAGAAAAGACAGAACAGCAAGGAAAGGCAGAGAGATAGCGAGAGGCAGAGAATTGCAAAACCGTCAGAGTGATCAGTTCCTAGGTCTCAAGAAAATTGGGCTGCGCAACCAAACAGACAAGAGACAAAAGAAGCGGAAAGAACAGATTCTTGCATTTAAACTCTTTCAGCATAACAAATGGGGCAGGGCCTTAATAAACCATCACATAGTTTAGTTTACTGATTATACCGGAAAGGCACGTGACTATAAATTGCCCGTTCACAAGCATCCAGTTTTAGACAATTATAAAATATAATTTGAAACATTACAGTTACAGTTCAAAACAAAGTACAATACAGAAGAACAGCAAATATCAAACAGTTATAAAGACAAGTACCAATATGGACCGTAGCCATCACAGAAATACAACAGGTTAGAAGAGCAGATGATCAGATGAATAGAAGCTAGTGCTACGGTTAGATAAGGTGCAAAAAGTGCCAAACAAGCACAACTGTTTAAAAACCAGGTAATCCAGCTACTACAGAGTGAAAACACTTATTCAGCAGGGTTAGCAGGCGAGATGGGGGGTACTTGGGTGGTTAATTAGGGCATGGGACACCAGCATGCTGAGACCATGGACCAGTGCTTCCTTAGGCTAAATTTAAAGGATGCTAATAGAGGAAACTGAATAAGAGCAGGGAAAGGTTGTTGAAGAGTTTGGTGCCCTTATAAGAGGGATGTTCTGGCGGGGTGCGTGCAGAATGGGATGGAGAGGGAGGGTGGAGGACCGTCTTGTAGCCCTGGAGTGGGCTGACAGGGGAAGAGGATCCGATGCCGTCAGGAAGAAGTCCAATGGAAAGTTTGTAAAAGAAAGTGACAATTTTGCTACCGAGTCGGTCCTCAAGGGATAGCCATTCCGAGAGTCTGTAAAGGCCGCAATGGAGGGTAAGTCCGGGGAGGCTGGTGTCAAAATAGATAATGTGGTAGGTGCCCATAAGCCAGTTAAGGTTTTTCATTATGAGGAGTGGGAAGTAGACTAGGGCTCTATAGTTAATTAATGGAAGGAGAAAGCTGTGGGCTAAGAGTCTCCGATTCCCTGGTAAGGGAGGGTTTCACCCTGTAGAGCATGCCAAGCCTTTGGTGGACTTTCTTAACTGTCTGATTGATGTGTGGCTCAAAGGTGGCAGTCGAGGAGAAGTCCAAGACATCTGAATTCATTGACTCTCTCAATCAGGTTGCAGTCGTTGCCTAACAAGGAGAAAACTCAAAGTTTAATGGTTTCCTGGAGCTGAAGAAGACCATAGGCTTAGTTTTTTTGGCATCAAGCACAAGACATTTTGCCAAGAACCAGGAGTGGAGTCTAAGGAAGTCATGATGAAGCTTATTTTGAAGGGAAGTGGGGTCTTAGTCCTTACAAAAAGAGGGCAGCATCGTCAGCATACACAATCAGCTCAGTATTGGAGCAGATTTCAGGGAGGGAGTTAAGAGAGAAGGAGGGGGCCCAGGATGGACCCCTGGATCACTCCATATTTAATGGCGCTGGAGTTAAACATGACGCAGTTTGTATGCTACCCAAACACTTTTGTGAGGTCCACAAAGACTGAACCAGTTTAGAGGCCTTCGTCATTGGCTTTATCAATTAACTTGACAAATTTTATAAGGGCAGTCTCTGTGTTACGGCCAGCCCTAAAACAATGTTGTGCACTGGTCTGCAGGTCATGTTTCTGGAGGAAATCAATGGTTTGCTTATGGACGATTTTTCAATGATTTTGGATAGTGGGGCTAAGAGGAGATTCTGTAGGTCTGATGTTAGTAACTTCCGCCTTTAGGTCTGTATTTATGGAGTCATTTAGTAGTAGTGCATTTCCATTTAAGAAAAAGATCCAGAGCAGAGGGAGTAGTTGAAAATGTTGGTGAGAGGAACAGCTAAGGATTCGTATATCAGTTTGAGGACCCTATAGTCTATGTTGTTGAAGCCGATATAAGGCCTGGGGTCGTTTTTCTTAATGAGTTTAACCACTTTGAAGGGAGAGAGGAACCAACAATGGAAACTGGGGTAGGGATTTTTTGGGGGAGACAGAGTAGGAAGACTGGGGACAGGGGTAGGTTAGGCTTGTATTTGCAAATGCCAGAGTAAAAATTAAAAAGAGATATTTCAAGAGGATCAGTGACAGCATTTCCACCGATTGAGAAGCTGATCTGTTCATTGTAATGTCCTCCTCCATAAGGTCATTAAGAATGTTCCATGTTTGCTTTAGGTTGCCCAAGGAACTATGCTGTTTCAAGGTGAGGAAGAGATTTTGGCGGACCGGGCGCATGATTTACATTTGTTTCTAAGGGTTTGTACTGGTACAGGAGGTGGGAAAGTTTCAGTCTCCTGTATTTGGATTTCTCTTGTGAGTTTAAGGAGATCAGAGGTGATCCATTCATGACTGTTACCTTTAACCCTAATTTTTTCATGGGGATAAGGGAGTTGTACAGGGCAAGGAATTTGTCTCTAAAAAGTTCAAGGGCAGAGTCAATGTCCTGAATAGATTCGGTTCAGGACCAGTCAGTGGCCAAGACAGCATTTTTAAACTCAGCAGGATTGAGTTTACTAATTTGTCTTGTGTGGATAAATTTGTGCTCCTTGGGAGTGTTTTTGCAGACTAGCAGCAAAGACTGCAAAATGGTCACTAACAGAATGGGGAGAACCCCAGAGGTGGTGACATGTGAGGGGTTGGAAACAAGGATCCAGTTCAGTAGGGATTCATATCCCGTCCTACAGTTAGACCAGGTGGGGAAGAGATGAGTTGGTGGAGGCCAAGGCCGATAATGGATTCTTGCTGCCTCGGTTGCAAGGTCTGCCAATTAAGATTAAACCGCGAGGATTATCTATTCCTGCCTTGGGAAAGGGAGTTCTTGAGGTTAAGAAAACTTCCAGTTCATCCAGGGGAGAGGACGATGGTGCCGCTGATGGTTGTCTTGTTGCTGAGAAGGAGATTTATTGACAAGGATTCCAAGTGAAGGGGTTACAATGACAGAATGCAATGCTGTGACTGAGAGGAGATTTGATACCTTGAGGAGGCAACCACCCCCTCTTTTACCTAGTGTGTCCTTCCCAAAGATGGAATATCCATCGAGGTTTATTTCATCGGAGGGAATCTTATTAGCGACCCACGTTTCGGTGAGGGCAATGTCAAAAGAGTTAGTGGAGCTCTAGTATTCGAGCGTTGTCAATTTTGAGTTGTCTGATGTGCTTGGGGCAGTGATGGGGTTCTTATGGGATGCATTAGGAGGCCCGGGTTTGGGTGGATGGACCCAGAGATGAGTAGAAGGAGAAGACTCATATCTGTTGAAGGCAAGAATTGAAAGCTTAGGGGATCTAGTTCAGGTAGAGTTTCATGTATTAGCTGTTGTATAGTGGTAGGAGGGGGAGAGTTCATGTAGTAGGCAAAGTTTTTTTTTTTATAAAGTGTCCCGGGGTAAGAGTGGTGGTAGTTTGGGCAGGGTGAATTACACAGGGGAGCAGGGAGAAAAGAAAAAATTACTCACCTTAGTAGTGTTGTTTCTTCTAATGGAGTCTTGCTGTATTCTGACATATGCAGTTAGGTCCTGCCTTTCAACTGCCCCGGAGAACAGAGAGTTAAACTTTCCATGGCCAGCACGGAATATTCACCGCGAGCTCGGTTGAAGCCCCTGTCTGCAGTTGTTTAAACTCCAACCATCAGATCTTTACTAGCAATACTCACTAGAAGTTCTGTATGGAAACTATAAAACTCAAAACTAGCCAACTGGCAACTATATCTATATAAAAGGGTTTTGTTTCAAAAGAAAAACCCAAGTCAGGAAACACAAAACACACCCCAAAACACAACACTCCAAAATAAAGGAGGGTGAAAAGGGACACCCTTAGGGTGCCAACACTGCTACTGCCCACCCACATCCCAAAGAAAAATTACTCACCTTAGTAATTGCTTTTCTTCTCATGGAGTCTTTATATTATAACAATAGCAGTCAGCCACTGCAGCTGAACTGCCCGGAGAGGAAGGAGTTAACTCAGAAGATCTGAGTTCTACAGCGCGCTGTGCCCAAAGCTGTCTGGCAGTTTCAAATGAAACTGTCAGATCTTTCTGGCCAACATCAAAGGACGGAAAAAGTCTGTGTGGAAAAACTACACTAGCCTATGGCTACCTACTAGTAGTAATAACAACAATATAAACAACAAAGAAACACCCAGAACCATAATAACAAAGATTGATGGTATTATGGTTCGTTTTACCACCCTTGACAAGCACATATGAACCCCCCTTCCCCCCAAGACTCAAGTCCAAGAAGGGGGCAATAAAAAATAACCTAAAAGAACAATCTAGATCCCTAACCCAAAGGAAAACAGGGTTAGGGGAAAACTAAAATGGCATGACACAGTGCTTGCACCAATTTGCCACCTCTACCCAAGTAGGAGTTCTGAGAGGGCAGGAGGAGGTGGTTATAATATAGCAAGACTCCATGAGAAGAAAAGCAATTACTAAGGTGAGTAATTTTTCTTCAAACACCATGAAGTCTTGCTATATTATAACAATAACAGATTCACAGCAGTACCTCCATGGAGGAGGGTCAGAACCTACTTAGGAAATAGGCTCTGAAGCACAGCTGTGCTAAACCGAGCATCTCTCCTGGACTGGATATCCAGGAATAATGTTGTAAAGGTGTGAACTGTCTTCCAGGTAGCAGCTTGACAAATCTCCAGAATAGAAAGTCTCTAGCAGGCTTCAGAGACGCAGCTGTACCCTGGTGGAGTGGGCCTCAATCCTGAGGGGGTACTCTACCCAGTTTCGATAACAAAATTGACACAAGAGACAATCCACCTTGCAATTGTTCTCTTAGTGGCAGGTTCTTTGCCAACCTCGCCATAGGTAAGAAACAGTTGGAGGATTCAACCTATGACCTCTGGTGCGCTTTAGATAGTAACTTAATGCCCTTTGACATCCAAGCTGTGCAGTCTCCTCTCACCTGAGGAAGAATGCTCAGTGAAAAATACTGGGAGGGAGATAGATTGATTCAGGTGGAAATCAGAAACCACCTTAGGCAAAAACTTTCTATTAGTCCTAAGGACTACCTTATCTCTGTGGAAAGAGAAAATCTTCTTCCACTGACAGGGCCTGTAACTCACTTATGCGTCTGGCAGAGGTGATAGCTACTAGAAAAACGGTTTTCCAAGTTAAATACTTGAGTTCTGCTGAAGACAGAGGCTCAAAAGGAGGTTGCATTAACTGAGCAATGCAAATATTCAGGTCCCAGGCGGAGCTGGTTCCCAGGAGGGTTAGTGAAGTAACCCTTAAAAACTTGGAGAACACAGGGTGAGAAGAAAGGGAGGCAGGCTTCCTGCTGACACAAAAGCAGAGACAGCTGCCAGATGAACCTTCAGGGTAGCTGGTCTAAGGCCTAAGGAATTCAGATGGACCAAATAGTCCAAAAGAATGGGAAGATCAGCAGATTCTGGGTAATCTGCTCTCAGAGCACCAGATGGAAAACCTCTTCCACTTAGAATTATAAGTGGCCTAGTGGAAGGCTTCCTTGAAGCCTTTAAAATATCCATAACACCTTGAGAAAGGTGTAAATCAGCAAATTCTAGCTCCTCAAGAGCCAAGCCTTGAGGTGGAGGACTTGAGGTCCGGATACCACACTCTCCCTGTGCACAGGCCAGTAAGTCGTGAACTCTGGGCAGGCTCAGGGCAGGTGGACTGCCAGGGACAGGAGCAGAGGGTACCAGGGCTGTCTGGCCAATCTGGGGCAATCAGAATAACTCTGCAAGGTTGAGATCTGATTTTCACAGTACCCTGAAAAGGAGAGGAAAGGGGAAAGCATACAGGAACTTCCCTTTCCAATCCAATAGAAAGGCATCCAGAGGACTGAGCCCAGTACTGGAGGCCTGCAAAAAGAGGAAGTTGGTGGTTGTCTGGGGCATGAAAAGATCTATCTGAGGGTGCCCCAACTGGCAAGACGGACCCCAGTACTTGTGGATTCAGAGCCCATTCGTGATGGCCCTGAGAAATTCTGTGCTGAGGGCGCCGCCAGCACATTGTCCTTCCCTGGGAGATGAACCGCTATCAGGGAGGTGTTCAGGAATAGCCAGAGACCACAACTTCATTGCTTCGTGCACAAGGCTGAAGACCGAGTGCCCCTGCTTGTTGATGTACCACATTGTGGTGGTATTGTCTGTCCTGACTTGAACCACTTTGTTCTGGACAGAATCTGAAAAGATCCAAGAGCTAAAAGACAGCTCTGAGTTCCAGAAGATTGATGTGGAGCAGAGATTCCTGAGGAGACCACACTCCCTGAGTGGTAAGGTCGCCTAGGTGAGCCCCCACCCAACAGGGAGGCATCCGTGGTGAGGGTGAGGAGGGAGAAATGGGAATGAAGGGAACCCCTTGTTTCAGATTGCTTGATCCTGCCACCAGTGTAGGGCCAGGATCAGGGATTGAGTAACTGGGACCAATTTGGTAAGGGGTCCTTCCTCTGAGACCAATAGGCCCTCAAATGGAACTGAATGTCCCTCATCTGGAATCTTGCTCCCTGCACAACAGCTGTGGAAGCAGCCATGTGTCGAGGAGTTGCAGGAAATGCCTTGCTGGTCGAGAGACCCGCAGGGTAAAGGAGGATGCCAGGGCGATGAGTCTGTCCACCCTTTCCGAGGGAAGAAGGCCTGGCTAACCTTGTGTTCACTTCTCGCCTATAAAAGTTAGGGCCTGAACTGGTTCCAGAACTGACTTTGGTAAGTTTAGCAGAAATCCCAGAGAAGTGAGAAGCTGCTGGGTGACTTGTAAGTGGGATTCACCTGACCTGGAGACTGACCACAATGAGCCAGTCGTCCAGGTAGGGCACAGCAACCCCTGCCTTCTTAAATGAGCCACTACACAGCGAGACAATTTGTGAATACCCTTGCGCAGAGGTAAGGTCGAAGGGCATTGCCCTGAACTGGTAGTGGCCTGAGGGCAGTTCGAACCTGAGGTACTTTCGTGGGAAGGCCTGATCAGAACATGAAAATAGGCATCCTTGAGGTCCAGGGAAGCTAGCCAGTCCCCTGGTTTTAGGGAGGGCAATATCATTGCCAGGGTTAACATTTTGAACTTTGGTTTCAACAGATGCTTGTTCAAGTATCTTAAATCCAGAATGGCCGCCATTCTCCTGTCTTTTTGGGGTAAGAAAGTATCTTGAATAAAGCCCTTGCCCTGATGGCAAGGAGGAACCCTTTCCACTGCTTTGCAGACCAGAAGAGAAGAAACCTCTGCTTCCAAAGCAAGGGCTTCTGAAGGACTTGCAGGTAGGAAATGCCTGGCTCTCATCTTTGGAAAATATTTGAAGCTGAGAACCAGACCCTGGCCTATTACCTCCAGAACCCATCTGTCCGAGTTAGGGGCAGCCAGCTCTGGCTGAAATAGGCCAACCTGCCCCTATCCATGTCCCTAGAAAATGAAATTCTTGCCTTCTTAGAAGGCAACTACTACTGCCAGGCACTTTCTGAAGACCCTTGGAGCTGATGTTAGGCCAAAGGGCATTGCTTTGAACTGATAATGGCCTGAGGGAAACTTGAACCGGACGTACTTCCTGTGGGAGCACCTGATGGGAATATGAAAGTAGGCATCTTTGAGGTCCAATGAAACTAGCCAGTCCCCTGGCCTTAGAGAGGAAGAATTATCTCCAGAGTCACCATCTTGAACTTTGGTGTTAAAAAAGGTTTGTTCAGGTATCTTAGATCTAGGATGGGTCGCCACTCCCCTGTCTTTTTTGGGGTAAGCAAGTATCTGGAGTATAGACCTTTGCTGCAGTGTAGGGTAGGAACTCTCTATGGCTCTCAAAGCCAGAAGAGATGAAACCTCTGCCTCCAGGACAAGGGTCTCTGAGACCTGCAGGTGAAAAAGATCTGGTTCTCATCTTTGGAAATTTTTTGAAGCTGAGAACCAGTCCCTGGCTTACTACTTCCAGGACCCACTTGTCTGATGTCAGAGACTTCCAGTCCTGGACAAAGTAAGCCAGCCTGCCCCCTACAGGGATAGGAGAGTCAACCCGGGCAGACCCATCAGGGTGTATGCTTGACAGGGGCCTTAAGCTGAGGAGTGGATGCAGTCCTGCTTATCCCCCTTCTGCCTCTCCCTCTGAAGAACCCACTCTGTGAAAAGGGAGAAGAGGCCTGTGCTTGGTGAAAAGGCCTGCCCCGCCCCTAGATTGCTGCCTTTGAGGAGTTTCTCGCCTCTCCTTGGCCTGTGCAGTCCTATAAGTGGTCCTGTACTCATCCATTTTCTTCATGTAATTCTCTGTCTGCTCCCCAAACAGAGAATTGCCCACCACAGGAAAATCAATGGCCTCAGCTTGGGTGTCCTGTGAGAGGCTAGTACATCTGAGCCAAGCCATCCTATGAAGAGCCACAGATGTAGCCATGACTCTTGATGACATCATTGGAGTCCACAGCAGCATGAAATTATACCTTCAATGCCTCAATCCCATCAGCAGCCACCTCTTCCAGCTCCTTGACCAGCTGGGGAGGTCTGTTTAGCCAGTGCCAGTACAGTGTCCCACCTGGACTTCTGGTACCGGGCTGTATAGGCCAATAGTTTGCCTGCTGAGTCCCAAGGAAGATGCCATGTACTGCTTCTTTACCATAGCATCCATCTTCCTGGAGTCTGTCTGGGGGGTGATGCCAAGATGTATACCTTGTCACAGGCAGCAGCCTGTACTACCCCAATATGGCTGCATTGTTGGTATAAAAACTGCGTATCTGAGCCCGATAGTGTATACCTCTTGTCCATCCTTTTGTCAACAGGAGGTATAGAATCGGGAGACTTTAGGATTTTTCGTGTCTGCTTCCCAAAGGATTTGTGAAGAGGAACAGACAGTCTCCTGGACTCTGGTATGTCCATCATTTCCACATAATAAGGCTCCTCTTGATCCTCAGTTGCCTCTTCCATGGGAAGCTGAAGGTTTTCAGCCACTTTTCTGTGAAACAGATAGTGAGGAGGGAACTCAGAAAGCCTAGGAGGGGAAACACCAAAAGGTCTGTCTGGGGAGATGTCCGGTTCCACAGGCACATCCAGACTTTCACCAACATCTTCAAAGTCCCTCCTCCTCAAACTCCGGTTCATAAAAGTCTTCAGGGTATAATCTTGAACCGGTGGAACCAACGAACTGAACCCCTGCCCAAAGGTGCGGATTGGTCGAACGGGAGAAGCGATTCCACAATCCGAATAGCTCTGGCCATTTCCTCAGCGGTCGAATATGAACCTCTGATCCAAACCAGTCGATTTTTCTTTTGCGTTCCTTTTGCAGGAACCAACCCCTTGTGATCTGCTCTCCTCTTGCCCGAAGAAGTATCGCCTGGTCAGAGGGCACCCCTTCTGGTTCAGTCAGAACCGAACCGGGTTGGCCACCCGGTCAGTGGACTCTCGGCCTCCCCAAGTCTACCTAAACTCTTCTCAAGGGTAGATTTAGGAAAATTTTTACAAATTTGGCAGTCTGCATCAAGGTGTTCAAACCCCAGACAATAAACACAGGTGGTGTGGGATCGGCTTTAGCAAAGACCTCCCGACACTCACTGCAGTGTTGAAACCAGTGGGCTCGTTTTTTTTCCTTGGGTTTTCTCAGACAAGGCCAACCCTAACCAAACTTACCTTTTATGGCAACCGCCAGGCAAGACTCCCTTTATCGGTTCTTAACCATGTCATGGGTATTAAATAAAAAAAAAAAAAAAAAGTTTTGAACATTTAAGAACCGATAACCACACACTAAAGTAAAACAAGAATTCACTACAAGTGATCAATTCAGCCGAACAGACCTAACACTTTACAATTTCCACAAAGAAAATCAGACAAAACCTATCAAGTACTCACGGTACCGCAGACAGAGACTGAACCGACTATGCAGAATAAATTCGGTTTAAAAACAGACAACTTAACAGACACTTTAACAGACTTTCGAAACCGAGCTGGAGAAACCTCCAGAGCGACTGTTCAGTGAGGCGGAGTAAAGAATCTGACGGTTGAATTTCGAAGGGATGCAGACAGAGATCTCAACTAAGCTCAAGCTCAGCATTCTATGCACTGCATAGAAAGTTAACCCTTTGTTCTCCGGGGGCAGTTTATAGGCTAGAGCTAACTGGAATAGTCAGAATACAGCAAAACTTCATGTTTGAATACAGACGCCCCGCCTGCAGCTCCTTGGAAGGTACAGCGACAGCGTAGCCAATCGGAACACTGGCACTTCCAGCAAACCCGCTCCGATTGGTCAGGACTTTTTCCCCTGCTTTTGCCTCCTAGCGCTTTTTACAAACAGATTTAGCTGCAACTAAGCTAAATTCAAGTGTCTCATAGAAAGATTTTCGGCCCTCCCACCCCCTCCACTGATTAAATACACCTATTGCCCGCCACATTCCCTCTCGCTCCATCATTGGTTAGTAAGCTTAGCAGCACTTGCTCCCTTATTGGCTAATAAGCCTAGCAGCACTGCTCGCTCCCTCACTGGATACCTAAAACCCTCATTCCCTCTGCTCCCCCATTGGCTCCTAGTCCTCACAGGTCCCTATCATTTCCCTGTCCCCGCATCCCAGCCCTCCACCTTTTCCACCAAGTAACTACAGGACCTACCTTCCCCGCTAAGCAACCACAGCAGTAGGGTCCTCCTAGCACCTGATCCATGCCATGATCCTTCTACCAGGCCATCTGACCCTGCTCATCCCTATTCTCTTCTCCCTCCCTTCCTTTCTTTCCACCATGCCACCCACCTCTCCCATGTCCCCCTCCCAAATCCTGCCAAACCTCGTTGAGCTCTCCCACCCCTTCAGCCCAGCGTCCACCTCCCCTTTCACCCAAGCACGGACACACTGCCACACATCCCAGCCCATTTATTTTCAACCCATCGCTCCCCTGGGTCATTTTTCAACATATTCCCCAATGCCCAGCTCATACACGCCATCAATCTAAGAGACATCCACTTGCAGTCAGTCATATTCAGCTATTCGTTCACTCTCACTCTCCTGCTCCTTGTAGCAGGTGTCATCCACCCTAATCCTGGCCCCAATACTACCCCCCCCATGCCACTCTCCAACATCGGCCTCTTCATCTCACTCTGGAGGACCTTCCTCCACGTGGCCTACGCCTTCTGCACCTAAATATAAGAAGCCTTGACAACAAGCTTGACTCCCTTCATGTTCTTGCCATCCACTATGCTCCAGACATCCTCACCCTGCCCAAAACCTGGCTAACAAAACAACGACTCCTCTGTCGCTATCCCAGGCTACATTATGGCCTGCCAGGACAGAGTCTCTAAAAGCGTGGAATAGCCATCTAGGTAAATTTGGACTTGCACTATTCAGTGGTCATGACCAAGTCCGAACCAAAAAGTCCTTGAAGTAATACAAATTCAGTTCATCCTTCCTTCTCGCTACTAATCTACACTGCTGGGGATATACTGCCGACCTGGTACACCATTCTGCTCTCACGATCTCAAGAAATCTCCTGCCTAACCACGACAGGGGAACTCTACATTATGGGCGATCTTAACCACAATTGGCTAGCTCCTGCCCTCAACAAAACCAGGACTGAAATTTCCGCCCTAAACCTCTCACAAATCATTACGAGCCCACCCAGCTTAACCTGAAATCTGGTAACCACTCGCTCATCGACTGGGTCCTTACCACACACCCCCACCAGATCAAAGAAGCCGGTATTCTTCCAGACTCACTCAGCGACCACCACGTAACCTTAGTGCGTAAAATCCACTGCCCAAATTCCCCCATTAAATTTGTAGCCCAACGCTCCTATAAATTCCTCAATCTAGCCCCTATATTAGACGACTTTGCGCTAGCACACTGGGCCACTGCCCCTCCTACGATCTCCATTGATTATGCCTTCCTACATTTTAAAAAACATTCCTCAGCGTCTGGAACACACACGCCCCACTATGTCATACAGGAGTACGAAGAAACCACCTCTGGATCACCCAGAACTGATTGCATGTCACATCGCCGCGGCACAAAGCCTGGAAGCATAAATCCTCCGCCTCACACCTCCACATACTGCATGCTCCGTAACAAGTGCACCACAGCCACTCGTCTTGCAAAAGCAGAGTGGCTTGCTGCCCTCGCCAGTCAAACCTAAATAAACCTCAACATTCTGGAAAGTCATTCACTCTCTCACCCCACCGGCTGCCAATCCCACTCCACTGCTAAATGTTAACAACTCTCTCCTATCAGAGCCCACAGCAGTTGCCACTGAGTTCAATGTGTACTTCTCCACTTGTGCTGCCACCCTCCTCTCTTCCCTGCCCAACACTACACCTCTCGCACCGCCTACAGACATAAAGACCCAGACTAGGCCTCGCTCCTTTTCCTTCAAAGACATCTCTGCAACCAAGGCCCTAAATGCATTACTTTCTCTCAACCCTTCAAAAGGCAAATCCCTAGATGGATTACACCCCAAACTTCCATACCTCTCCGCCCCCACTATAGCAAGTCCGCTTGCCAAACTCCTAAACCAATCCTTTGCTGCTGCTGCCGTCCCCCATGCATGGAAGCACGCCATTGTCATCCCTCTGCAAAAAGGAGGTGCCCCTACCTCCCCTCTAACTACCGCCCTATCTCCCTCCTCCCAGCCCTAGCAAAACTACAAGAACACCTTGTGCTCACCCAACTTCCTTCCTTCCTCACTGACTCCTAATTATTCACGCCATTCCAGTCTGGCTTCAGGAAGGACACTCCACCCTCCTCCCTGAAAAGGCACAGACAATATCCTGACAGGCGTGGACAGTGGACTGATCACCTCAGCCGCTTTTGTCGACCTTGCAAAGTCTTGACACCATCTCCCACCCCATACTGCTCTCGAGTCTTGCTGAATCAGGCATCTTTGTTGCAGCCACAAACTGGTTCAGATCATACCTCTCTGACAGAACTCAGTCTGTTAGAGTCTCAAATGCGATCTCCACCCCCCTTCCCTTAACTACCAGTGTCCCACAGGTGCCAGTTCTTGGTTCCATTCTGTTCTCTATATTCCCAAAAGACCTGCCACTCATCTGCTCTGCTTCCTCAATCCACATGTATGCAGACGATACTGTACTCTACTACTCTGGCTCGGCCCCGACGTGGTACAATCAAACCTTCAAGCGGTCTTCAACAAGGTACAGCAATGGTTTAGCTCACACCAGCTCTCCCTAAATGCAAAAAAAAAACCTGTCACTATGACCTTCAGCACATGACAATGCCTGGCCAGACTCCCTTCCCTACTTCGCCACCCTGGATGGCCAAAAACTGGAAGATGTCTCCTTGTTCCGTTACTTGAGGGTCTGGCTCGACAGCAATCTCTCCTTCTCTGACCACATCGATGCTATCTCAAAAAAAAAAAAACTCGCCCCATGCTCAGTGCACTATATAGGAACGCAGCAGCCTGCCCCCAGAGTCAGACGTGAACTGGTCCTGAAGATGATACTGCCCTCCATCGACTACTGAGCACTATATACAGTGCAGCCCCCAAGTCCACCCTATCTAAACTGGACACACTTTATAATGCCTTCTGCAGCTTTGCTCTAGATGCCTCTCCCTCACCCACCATTGCGACCTCTGCACGAGCCTTGGCTTTACAATCCCTCAAAACCGCTGCATCTCTCACTGTGCTAAATTTGTCTCCAACCTATGGCTCGGGTCCATCCTCCTACCTTGCCACTGTGCTCACAGATGCCCCACCCCCCCATCATCTTCAATCCAGTGACTCCCACCAACTTTCAGTCCCTAGGCAGAAGACCTCTGCCGGTCAAGCTGCCTTCTCACACCGGCTACTCAAGCTGTGGAATGCCCTCCCACAGCAAATTCGGCACCACTCCTCTTCCTACTCTCTGTCTACCGCCCTAGCAAACTTCCTTACTACAAATTGCTCCCGTCCCTGAACCTGCCATGCCCCACTATCCCCTCCCAATGCCGGACCAGCGACCTTAACCTTGCTACAGAAGCTGGCACATAACCCCAACCTTGCACTTATGTCCTGGGCCTATTTTGCCCTATGTACTGTGTAGAACTGTATAACTGTTATCGTCCTCTGTCGCTTACAGCTGTTACTACTGTGATAATTTACCTTGTCTGCTGCTTGTCACAAAATTATTTGATACTATAATATCCAAAGTATTCAATGGCGGCTTATACTCATGCTATCAATGTATCCTTATGCAGCTTTTTATTTGCTTCTGTTAACTTGATAACCTGCTTGTTATCATAGCCATGTGTACAACCCCTCCCAGGTCGCACCGGGAGACTAGCATCTTCTTGCTCAGTGTGCCTTTCCTGGTGAAACAATTGCAATAAATAAATACATAAAACAGAAGCCAAATGATGCAGACATTAAATTACAAAAGTGGGGTCACGTGACCACTTAATGGCGTAGAGACGTGTCTTCTACGAGCTCCGACCCCAGTCCAACTGTAAAGCTAATTTTTGGTATATTCTGGCTGCTATAATAATTGATTTGAGAGTTAACAGGCGTTGGAAGCATGGATGAATATATCTTGACCGCTGGAGGAAATCCGTAGCGCAAGGGCAGTAAAAAGCAGCTGGCGGTGTTCCCAGGTAATGCGGCGGGGCCTATCTTGTTGTTGGCTGCCAAAATGTCTGCTATTGGGAGAAAGCTACGAGAGCAGTTAACGGAGCTCCTTACCCCACAGCTGAATCGGGTGGAGGAAAAGATAGATCGCCGCCTAGAAAGTGTGGATGCTCAGATTGCCCAACAACAGGAAAGAATAGAGGAAGCGGAGGGTCGTATTTCGAATACGGAAGACCTCGTGGCTCTGCTTCCACGGCATATAGAGAAACTAGAAAAAGAAATCGCTGAGTTGCAAGAAGCCCTAGATTACCAAGAAAATTATCACAGCAGATCGAATCTCAGGCTAAAGGGCCTCCCGGAGGGAAGAGAAGGAGCAAAATATATTGGAGTTCTGTGCTAGCACTTTGCCTGCTATTATGGGCCTGAAGCCTAAAGGGGGAAGATACAAGTTAGAGCGGGCTCATCGAGCAGTACTCCCACGCCCACCACCAGGTCAGGCCCCGTGACAGAGTGTGTTTAGATTCCACAACTTTCAAGATCGCTAGGAAATGTGGAATAAGTTTCGGGCAATGCAGGAACTGCAATTAGCTCAAGACCACTTGCCCAGGATTGGGAGAAAGAGAAGGGCCTTCGACGATGTAATCACGATGTGCCAACAGTTAAAGTTGGAGTGGTTTATGATCTTTCCAGCCACGTTACGAATTAAACATGAAGGAGCTTCTTACAGCTTTTGGGAGGTGGAGAAAGTGGCTGCTTTTGTGACAGAGCTCAAGAAGATGCTGGGGTGAGAGAGAAGATGTGCCCGAAAGGCCTGAGCATGGGTGAAAACCTGTGTTTTGATGTCATGGGTCTGGGCCTGAGAAGCGACCAGATGGTGTGGGACTGAGAGACTTGGGACAGAGATTTATCTGAGCGGCAGGGAGGATTCAGAGGAGAGCTCTCTGAACCAGGATTTCCTTGCCGTAACCCTTCTGATCTCCCTGGTAGCGACAGCAAGGCAGGAGATGAATTGAGAACTGTGATTGTACATAAGGCTGCAGGCCATTTGGAATATATCGATGGAGAAGAGGAGCCGTGGATGGAATCCCTGCTTTGCACTGGTGCCGTGAGTAGCGGCCTACGGGAGACCCAGGCGTTGGATTTGACTCGCTGGGCCTCCTGTGGTGCTGCACTGGGACGGGGGGGAGGGGAGTATCCCTGATGGACTTAAAGATTGGATATCCTAGCACTGCTGGGTCGCTGCGGGCCTAGACACTTGATAATCTGTGTTTTCATGTTGTGGGTCTGGGCCTGAGAGGTGACTAGCTGAAGTGGCACTAAGAGACTTGGGATGAGGATCTAGCGAAGCAGCAGGAGGATTAGAGAGGAAAACACTTGGAATTGGGATTTCCCTTGCGTAACCTTCTGATCTCCATGATAGAGAGCAAAGCAAGAGATGACTTGAGATCTGTGACCGCACATAAGACTGCAGTCCATGTGAAATATACCGATGGAGAAGAGGAGCCGTAGATGGAGCCCCCTGCCTTTGTGCTGGTGGTGAGTAGCAGCCTACGGAAGACAGGCGTTGGATTTGGACTCGCTGGGCTCCTGTAGTGCTGCGCTGGACGGGGAGAGAAGAAAACATTACTCACCTTAGTAATGTTGTTTCTTCTAATGGAGTCTTGCTGTATTCTGACTATTGCAGTGATATCCAACCGTTGAACTGCCCGGAGAGGAAACAGTTAACTTTCCATACAAGGCATGGAGCAGCTGAGCTCGAGCTCGGTTGAGACTGTCTGTTTGAACCCAAACCATCAGATCTTAAGAGCTAAACTCACTGGGCATCCTGTGTGGAAACTGTAAACTTACACTAGCCAACTGGCAACTAAATCTAATAAAAAGGTGTTTTGGTTCCAAGGCAAAGACTCAAGTCAGGAAACCCAAAAAACAAAATACAACACATACCCAAAATTAAAAGGGTGGGAGGCACCTCTAGGGCGCCAACACTGTTCCTGCCCACCCACATCCCAAAACCCAGGTTCTGAGAGGTGAGGCAGGGGGAGGTCAGAATACAGCAAGACTCCATTAGAAGAAACAACATTACTAAGGTGAGTAATTTTTTTCTTCAAAAAAACATTAAGTCTTGCTGTATTCTGACTATTGCAGACTATCAAGCAGTACCTCCATGGAGGAGGGACAGAACCTACTTTGGGAATAGGCTCTGAAGCATAACTGTGCCGAACTGAGCATCACTCCTAGCCTGGATATCCAGAGAGTAATGCTTGGTGAAAGTATGTACTGTTTTCCAGGTGGCTGACAGACAAATCTCTAAGATAGGAATATCCGGGCAGCAGCCAGGAAGCAGTTGTACCTCTGGTAGAGTGAGCCCTCAGGCCTGAGGGTGGGATCCTACCTAATTTTTCATAGAGAATTGTATGCAAGAGACAATCCACCTGGCAATAGATCTCTTAGTGGCAGGTTTTCCATTACCAACCTCACCATAAGTGAGGAACAGTTGGAGAGTCAAACCTGTGACCCTTGGTGCACTCTATGTAGTAGCTAAGGGCCCTTTTCACATCCAAGCTGTGCAACCTCCTCTCCCCAGAGGAGGAATGGTCCGTGAAGAAAACAGGAAGAAACAGACTTGTTAAGGTGGAAAGAGATAAAATTAGGCTCCACTGACAGGGCCTGCAACTCACTTGTGCGTCTGGCAGAAGTGATGGCTACCAAGAAACACCATTTTCCAAGTCAAGAACTTAAGCTCTGTTGAGAACAAAGGCTCAAAAGGGGGTTGCATAAGCTGAGCAATGCAAACATTAAGGTCCCAAGCAGGGGGCAGGGTCCCTGAAGGGAGGATTGGTATGCAGCAACCCCTTGAAAAGTTTACAGAATACAGGATGAGCTGAAAGGGAAGAGTGCGAGCTTGCCTGCTGACAGGAAGGCAGACACAGCTGCCAGATGCACTCAGTGTAGCTGGTCTGAGTCCTAAGCTATTGAGATGAACCATATAGTCAAAGACTGTGGGCAAGCCAGCAGACTCTGGGGAAATATGCTTCCCAGAGCACCATATAGTAAATCTTTTCCACTTGGAGTTGTAGGTCTTTCTGGTGGAAGGCTTTCGAGAAGCCTTTAAAATATCCAGAACCCCTTGACAGATATGCAAATCAGCAAACTAACTCTTCAAGAGCCAGGCCTTGAGATTGAGAGATTTGAGATTCGGATACCAAACCCTCCCCTGAGAACATGTTAACAGGTTGTAATTCCTGGGATAAGAAAGGGGAAGGTTGACAGCTAAGGAGAAGAAGAGAGGGTACCAGGGCTGTCTGGCCCAGTCTGGAGCAATCAGAATCACTTTGCAGGGTTGAGACCTGATTTTGACTAGCACCTTGAACAGGAGAGGAAAGGGGGGGAAGCATACAAGAACTTCCCTTCCCAATTGAGAACTAGGGCATCCAGGGGGACTGAGCCCAACACTGGGGGCCTGCAGCAAAAGAGAGGAAGTTGGTGATTGTCTGGGGCTGCAAAAAGATCCATCTGTGGGGTGCCCCATCTGGAGAAGATCACCTTCAAAATCAGGGGATCTAGGGACCATTTGTGATGGCCCTGAGATATCCTGCTGAGAGCATCTGCCAGGGCATTGCCCTTCCCTGGGAGGTGCACTGCTATCAGAGAGGTATTCAGGGAATAGGCCAGAGACCATAACTTCATTGCCTCTGTGCACAAGGCCGTAGACAGAGTGCCCCCTTGCTTGTTGATATACCACATTGCGGTGGTATTGTCTGTCCTGATCTGAACTACTTTGTTCTGAACAGACTTGGAAAAAACTTGAAGTGCTAGAAACACTGCTCTGAGTTCTAATAGATTGATGTGAAGCAGAGATTCCTGAGGAGACCACAACCCTTGGGTGGTCAGGTCTCCCAAGTGTGCTCCCCACCCCAAGAGAGAGGCATCTGTAGTAAGGATTACAGAATGAGACTGAGTGACAAAGGAACTCCCTGTCTTAGGTTGTCCTGATCCAGTCACCACTGTAACGCCTGGATCAGGGTTCGAGTCACTGGAATTAGTTTGGTCAGAGGTCCTTTTCTGAGACCAAAAGGCTTTCAGTGAAACGAATATACCTCATTTAAAATCTTGCTCCCTGCACCACTGCTGTAGAGGCAGCCATGTGTCCCAGGAGCTGCAGAAATGCCTTGCTGGTCGAGACACCTGGGGGTGAATGAAGAGGCCAGTGAGAAGGGTCCTTGCCCTGTCCAGGAGAAGGAAGGCTCTTGCTTTACTGTATCCAGCTCTGCCCCTATGAAGGCGAGGAACTGCACAGGCTCTAGAACTGATTTTGAAAGATTCAGAAGGAAACCTAGAGAAGTGAGCAGTTGCTGAGTTATCTGTAGGTGTGACTTGACTTGGTCTGGAGACTGGCCTACTATGAGCCGGTCATCCAGGTATGGAAAGATGGAGATCCTTTTCTCTCCTTAGGAAGGCAACTACTACTGCCAGGCATTTTGTGAACACCTTGGAGCAGAAGTTAGGCGAAGGGCATTGCTCTGAACTGGTAGTGGCCTGAGGGCAGCTCGAACCTGAGGTACTTTCTGTGGGAGCTTCTGATGAGAATGGAAATAGGCATCCTTGAGGTCCAGGAAGACTAGCCAGTCCCTGGCCTTAGAGGGTAGAATTATTCCCAGAGTCACCATTTTGAACTTTGGCTTTAAAAGGTGCTTGTTTAAATATCTGAGATCCAGGATGGGCCACCATTCTCCTGTCTTTTGGGGTTAGGAAGTACCTGGAGTACAATCCTTTCCCTTTGTGTAGGGGTGGGACCCTCTCTATGGCTCTGAGAGCCAAGAGGGAAGAGACCTCTGCCTCTAGGGCAAGTGCCTCTGAAGGATTTGCAGGTGGAAAGAATCTGGTTCTCATCTTTGGAAATTTTTTGAAGCTGAGAACCAGTCCCTGGCTTACTACTTCCAGGACCCATTTGTCTGATGTTAAAGACATCCAGTCCTGGACAAAGTAAGCCAGCCTGCCCCTACAGGTGGTGGAGAATCGGCCCTGGCAAACCCATCAGGGTGCCTGTTTGGCAGGGGCTTTAGGCTGAGGGGTGGAAGCAGGCCTGCTTGTACCTCTGCCTCTCCCTCTAAAGAACCCCTGTGAGCATAAGCAGAAGAGGAGGCCTGGGCTTGGTAGAAAGGCCTATGAAAGGCCTGCCCCTGCCCCTGAATGCTGCCTTTGAGGAGTGGCTTGCCTTTCCTGGCCTGAGCACTCCTGTAGGTGGTCCTGTATTTATCCATTTTCTTCATGTAGTTCTCTGTTTGCTCCCAAACAGAGAATTACCCAACAGGAAAATCTATGGCCTTAGTCTAGGTATCCTGAGACAGGCTAGTAC